>VXBR01011092.1:837293-849966 GCA_013400215.1 Cisticola juncidis | reverse complement strand
AAAAAAAAAAAGGAGATCTATACATTTTAAACTTTAAGCTTTACTGCTTACAGGATGTTCAGTCTGAGATATATTGTTGATTACATCTGGGGACACAGTGTGTGACTTGGGAACCATATTTTCCTGAAATATCTTTTTTCCTAGCACATACTTCTGTTATTATTACGTCTTTTCAAAGTGAGATATATTTTCTAAGTACTATTTTTATCTATTTGGCAATTGGATTAAAGGAATTCTTGTGTGAATCTGACAGGCAGATCTGACAACTTTACTCAAAGTTGGTTGCTACATAAAAAATCTGTTTTTCCTCAATGGCATCAGAAGTAAGCCTGAACATTAAGCCTTCATTAAGGTTCACTGGAGCTGCACACCTGAAAGTTCTGGGAAATGAAAGACAATGGGTGGAGGCTGCTGTTTCTGTAGCTGCAACAGGTTTTCCATCCAAAGAGATAAGAAGTTGGAAGGCACATCTTTAACACTGGGATGCAGATAAATGAAAAAACAATTGAAATACAGCTTAATAGCAGAAACAGTACTTCCTCATCTATCCTCACCTCCATATCTCTATCCATTCCCTCCCTCTCTCCTTCCTTCCCTCCGTCTTTCCCTTCCTCTCTCCTTGAGGGGACACTATAGTCTTCTTGTTCCTGAGAAGCAGATCCATCCTGGTGCATAGAGTACTCCACTGCAGTTATTTCATCCTGAGTGGCCACCTACCTCCTTGCCTGTACACACAGGCCTGCCAGTGTCTGTGTCTCCACAGCTGTTCTGCACCCCAGTGATGTTTGCTCTTGTGGCAAATATTTTCCATGTATCTGAGATACTACTGACATCAGCAATCAACCATCTTTTGGAAAGTGCAACAGACAGGAGAAGAAAAAATGAAATTAATATTCCTGAACACTAAAGGGAGGAAGTCCTGCCTTGACATTCAACAAATTGAGTTTTTAAGACTCCTGTGGGAAATAAGTGAGAAATGAGTATCCAGATGTTCCAAGCATCTCCAGAGGGCTTGTCTGATTGAGAACGCTTGGGATCTAATCGGGGAGAATCCTATTAAACTTGTTAAAATAAGTATTGATTTAATATGTTAAAAATATTCAATTTTTGACAGCTTTCTAGTGTTGTTTTTTTTTCCCCGTATTGCTGCTGATGCTTCCATTGGTTGTTCAAGATTTTTATAACAAACTGTACTCATTGGTTGTTCCATTCATGGAGAGGAGCACCAGGTTATAGTGATGCTGTATTTGTCCCAGAGGTGCACATCCAGCTCCCAAGAGGAAGGCACTCTAAGGGCTAAAACAAAACCCTCCCGAACTCAGATGTGTTCAGCTCATTGTGACTGGAGAGGCAAGGTGAGAACTGAGTTCTTGGACATAGTCCTGGTAGCTGTGTTGCAGATCGCCCTTGAGATCTTAAGAAGCAGAAACATGGCTCAGATTACACTACATTGTGGTTTTTTCCCTGTCACTCCCAGGGACTTCTGACAACTTCAGAAGATGTAGCCAGGAAGAATAATTTATCCAAGTCTTTGCTGCTTCAGGGCTACCAGTCAGCAACACGAGAAAGTTACAAAATCTATCTAGTGTTTTAGACAAAGGATGAACTGGAGTGCGACAGAAAGGGGGAAGAGGGTGAGGAGATAGATTGAAGGGATTTGAACATGAAAGGAAAGGAAGGGAAGAAAATGACGTTTTGGGGAGCCAAAGAAAATAAGCAGAGGAAATGGGAGATGGAAAAGGAGAGAGGTGTTACAGGGAAGTTACACAGAGAGATTATTAAGTAATTCATTTACACATTTTTATAGTAATGTTTCCCCTCTAATGCTTCTCCCAACAGTCTTATCTCAGCACTGACTTGCCATTGCCTCTGCTCTCATTCTGCTGCAGAGCTGGCAGCCCATAGGTGCTGAGCAATGACCCTCAGTCCATCTTCCCTGTGCTCAGCAAGGGCCTGAGACCTGCACCTGTGCTCACCACACCTGCCCCTGTATGAAGTTTGGTATTGCACAGCCCTGTGCTTGCCACTGGAGGGGATGAGACACATCTAGTTAGTGATCAGGGGTGTTCATAGGCATATAGGAAGAGAGAGGGAAGGTGGGAGGTGGGTACCTCCATCACAGGGCTGATGTAGAGAGGAAGGGAGAATTAGGGCTTGCCTACCCTGGTCTCACTTAGTAGCAGTTCAGTGACTGCAGCTTGAAACCCCACACCCTGCAGTGTCCTACCAGTGCAGCCCCATGCCAGCTGCTAAGAGGCATTGCACTAGGAGCCCTGCATCAGAGAGTATCACCTGCCACACAATGAGTGTGGCAAACCAACTGGTGTGGGGAGGAGCATGTCTCTTAGGGTCTGGATTGACCTCTTCACTGTCTTGGGATTGGATTCTGGTGCTCAGTGTCCTACTTGAATCAGGCATTCCTGTGTGTGGCCATTCTATGCAAGTTAAGAAGCTTAGGTTGAGGTGTGGGCTTGAAGGCTTAAAAAAGAAACTAATATGAGTTTAGGACCCAGAGAAATAAGGCCTGTGTGCAAGGCCTATGTCCACAAGGGCTATGCAGCCAATCTTTGCTGTCATCTGGTTTCCCAGGACACAGAGATGACAAAGGAGGAGCTGACACCACATTTACTTTTCTAAGTTCTGTCCTATGTTCTTGTTTTTATTGCTCTGCCTTTGTGTGCAGCCTCTGCTGGCACTGGGATCCCCCTTGCTCCCTGCCCTGGGGGGAGAGAGGGCCATGTTTTCTTTAAACTTTCCATCTCCTCCATGACAGTTTCCATTAGTGGTTTGACACCCCTGTGCTTCTTCCATGAGGGCCTTGCCTTTACCCTGTCTTTAATCATGTTGTCATATGATAATAGGATCAAAAGGAAGAACACTGAGTCTTGCCCTTCTGGAGTGCTTTACGCTCACCCTAATAAACAGCTTGTGCTTGGGATTGTGCTGCAGCTGGCCTGCCCTCAGCTCCATCCTTTCCATGCCATACTCGTGCTGAGCTTTAACCGTGGGGCTGTCTGGCCCTGGCAGCCGTCCCCAGCCCAACCATCCCCCTTCTGTAAGGGCAGTCTGTGCTACTGTGGTGTAAGGTGAGCAAGACCATTACAGAGGAGACAGCAGACTGAAAAACATGATGTATTCGACCTGCATTTCCATCTCTTAGCAGAACTTTGGAAAATGTTCAGTGTGTTCACATGTGGGTAAATATATCCAAGGGGAAATGGGAGTTTACACTCGCTGGCACTTAGCATGGGACCCTTTGAAGCAGTGGTTGTTACCTCTCTGCTTTTGTGCTGTGCAAGACATTTAGCAGTAGGAAGCTGGCTTCCTCAAAAATCACACTCCTAAGCCTGTGCAGAGATTGCTGGAACTTCAGAAGCGGCTTTTCCCACCTCTGCAGTGGTGTGAGTGCACGAATGGAAGGACTGTTTGATGTGTTGCTTCTACTTACATTATAGTAGCCTTGAGAGAGCTCAGTGAAGTGCAGGAGTCTTGCCTTTCCTGAAGTGTTTTCTGCACACAGACAAAGATGGGATCTGCCTAAAAGACCTTGTAGTCCATTTGGAAAAACAGTTAGTTCTCAGACTGTGACATTAAAACTGAAGAAATGTGGTGTTTGTGATTTACTTCCATTTGTAAAACTCCATCTGTTACTTCAGAAATTCAGTCCAGTACCTTGCTGACAGTAGTGACCTGTCTTCTCAGACCTTGGAAAAAAAATGGCCAGGTTTGATTAAAAATTTCCTAATGAAGAAAATCCACCTCAGTTAGCACTGTTTGTAGTTGCACCACAAGTTCGTGTTGAAGCCACTGGGTCCAAGATGAGGTTGAAGTGGTCATGATTGTCACTCTGGATTTTCCTATTGCAGGTATTTGTAACTGCTAATAAAACAGTGAAATCCATTGTCATCTCCCTTCTGCCTAAATGACTAGTTTAAATGGTTAAGTAACTCCTTAATCCTCCACATTAAAACATGTTTCACAAATTCCTAACTACTCAAGATTTTTGTGAAGTCCTTCAGTTTATCCTCTCTGAAATGAGGCCATCAGGAGTAGAAACAATGACAAATATGTAGCACTTTCATTTTCATATTCTTAGATATCTAAGAGCCACCTTTACTGCTCTTTCCTCAGTCCTGCAATGGGAACAGACATTCAGCTGGTTACAGAGCTCACTTTTCAAGTCTTCCGTGGAGTTATTTCTTCTCTGATTTGAGGGTCTCAGCTTTTAAATGTTTTGAATATTGTCTTTGTTTCTTCCCAACACCCTCAAATATGATAGACTTAGTCTGTGTACTTAATAATTTTTGGTAATTTCTAGCTTTGAATTTATATATTGCTCATTTACATACAAACCTATCTGCTTTCACTTCCCTTCTGAAACATTGGGGTTTTTTAAGGAGCAGAACCTTCTATGTCTACTACAGTTTCTGTGGTTCCTGATTATTTTTAACATTTTTCTCTTTCAATTCTTTCTCCCAGTGTGCTGGGCTCATAGCCATTGAGATGTTGAGCAATGTTGAGAAATGTTCCCTTTAAAGTATCAAGTAGATATTCTTTTTTATTTGTACTTCATGCTTTGTGCATAAAACAAGGGCAACTAAATCACTGTTGCTTTTGTCTAAACAATCTTTCCAGTTCTCCTCTGTCTATCAAGAGGAGCTCCAGAAACAAATTGCCCAGTGTTAAATTAGTTACTATTTGAGTCAGAAAATTTCCCCTTAAAAATGCAAGGGCTGTTTGAGAATTTCTGACCAGAGAACAAATTCTGTTGGATTCAGATTGTCCCGTATGTTCATATGTTCCAGATAGGTACTTACAAACCTGATTTTCCCATCACCTGTTCAAACTGATGATCACCAAAGAGTCACCAAAGAGCTCTACTAGTGCTTTATATAATTTGGCTTATTGGCATGTCAGATTACATTTTGTTGAATACATGATTTTTTCCCATTTTGTTTTTGTCTATTTGAGCCTCTCTAACAAAGATATAATTCCTGATATGAATATTTTTAATATGACTCTTCCCATTTATTTTCAATGCTACCAACTCTCTTTATGCCTAAATTTACCTTCTTACCACAGCTGCTACTGTTAAATTGTGGATAATCTCTAAAGCACCCATGTACTCTTAAAGTGTGTATTTCCACAAGGTTATTATTCCAGTTCTGTGTCCTCAGGAGACACTTGGATAGGGGCCAGCATATGAGAATTCACCCACAAGAAACCTCCCAGCCTTTGGAGGTTCATCCATCACAGCATTTCCTATGAGTGACAAAGCAATGATATCCTGTGCTCACTTCAGAACAAGAGCTCTATAAACTGATTTTCAGGCTGCTTTCATATGATGAGTGAGCATTTAGTGGCATACAGGGCTTTTGCTCAGCCTGCCTTTACGTGTGTAGGCTTTCTGTGGTCCCTCGGATAACATCAAGATGCCTTTCAATCCTGAAGACAGGGTTGTTTAGAATCAGCCAGATAATGGAAATAATGTCTGGCGTGAGCCAGAGTGATTAGGGTTGGCAGCAGCTCACTGGTAAAGAAAGTAAAAGAATACTACAGATAGTCTTAGCTGAAATAAAATCAAGAGGATTAGAGTTAACAGAAAACCCTGTTTTGGTTTGAGACTATGTTATCTGCTAGGAGCATTCATTATCAACATGTTCTAAAATAAATAAGTGGCTTTTCACTAACAAGACATTGGGTAGAGATAAAGCATGTGTGGCACTCTATCAAATGCACAGGCAAATAGTTGAGTTCCCTGGTCCATTTTTTTCTTTGTTTGCTTCTTTCATTGCCTGGAAAGCCTGTTTCTCCAGGGACACATCCTGCAGTTACAGTCACTTCAACACAGAAGATCATGGTGCCACTCTTTCCTAGTACTTTTTTGCTCCCTCTGTGTTGCTTTATTATTATTATTATTATTATTATTATTATTATTATTATTATTATTATTATTATTATTATTATTTTGTTCAAACATGTAAAAGGACACATCCTCCTAAATCAGTGGCTGTCTTGGAAAGAGTTGGAACAGAAGGAATATCACTCAAAGTCCCCTGAGCCCCTGTGAGCTGCAGTCTGGCTGTCAGCATCCTGGCAGATTTATGAGGATGGCCATGACCGGTTTGAAAGGGCAGAGGGGGGAGAAGAAGAGATCCCAACCCATTAGTAATTCCCTGCAGGAAAGTGACAGAGCTGATGACATGCATGGAGGACACATTGCAGAAGATGGGCTGGGGGAGACATTCCCATGCAAGAGTGATTTCAGGCCATTTTTGGCTCCAAGATTGGTTTCCTCTGATGATCTATTTCTAGGCCTCCCATCCTTTAGCTTGTAATCTATTTTGTCACAACTGGTGCCAGATCTTCCAGCAGAAGAGAAGAATCCCATGGAGATCAGTAAGTTTTGTGAACATGAGGGCTGCAGTTCACGAATGAATGAAGAGCAGAGCACAGAACTGAAAAGATTGCCCAGAACTTGCATCAGGACTGGGGGTATCACAGTAGATCACTGAACCACCCGGTGACGCCATAAATGTCACCTTTGCCACATCAGGCAGCCCAGCCTCAGAAAAAGAATGCAAAAAGAAGGGTAAGTGAACTGGGACATATAAAACAAATGCCAGCCTTTCCAAGGGGGCACAATTTTTTGCTTGGTTGGGGTTTTTCAGATTTTTTATTCTGAAGAATCCTGCATAGAACCAGAAGTAAAGAGCATATGTTCACAAGGTAGGTTAGTTTCTGATTTTTTTTTGGTATTTATCCACAATCTTATACAATGAAAATAGAGATCTCTTCCTGATGAAAACACAGATAGAACTGGCTAGAGTTGCTGAAATGTAGTCAGACTTTCAGTGCAACACCCACATTTGGAGCTGCTATTTACATGAGCAATTGCCTTATCTACAAGAAAATGGAGATTTTTGGAAATAACATAACCATACGAAAAAAAAAGAAGAAATAAAAATGGGCACAAGCCAGGGAAGGTGAGTGCAGAAGGATGTAAAAGGGGAAAAGGACCTCAAATATATTTATTGCATAAATAACCAAAACTAGAAGAAAACTTATTTTTGTGGGATACTGAGGCCTAGTATAATAACCTGGGATAATTAGAACAGTTCGTGAAATTGAGGTCCTTTATTTCAAAGGAGTGCCTGAACAGTTTTTTATGAACAGATAACCACATTGATTACTGTATAAGTATTTTTCTCTTCTGCTTTGGTAATGTAACTGTCTACTTTAGTGCAGCTCAGAGAGTTTGGCCCTTTTAATATATCTTAGTCATTATAATTTTGTTTCAGTTTTCAAAGTTCTGGAGGATCTGCCTTGTGGCTGCCACAGTAAGAGCAAAAAGGGACTTTGGGGCCAAAAAATCTGCAGCCATTTTCACCAGGGAGGGTCAGGGTTATTCAGTTGGTTTTGGAGGATTTGCTTGGGGTTTGCACTTAGTATCTGTAATCAGAGCAGGCCCTCTGTGATCAGGAGAGGATGAGTTATTATAAAACGATCAGCTTCAGTACAGCTGTCATTAGCACTCTTCTGACTCCAAAGGAGAGTGCAGGGCCATGTACAAACAGGACACTGTTGGGTTCACAGATCCTGCTCGTCATGATTCACCTATGATTTCTTCTTCAAAACATAGTGGCAGAAGGCCTGGGTAAGTTGCAGTCACAGATGTTGTAATGCCAGATGCTGTGCTTAGGGCATTGTGGATCCTTCACTGCTCACTTTAAAACAGCTGCCAGGACACTGCAGCCACTCCGTGGGGATGTACCATGCATTTGGTGCAAATATTGTCAGTGAAAGGAAGAGGGAGGCTGGACAAAGGTACGGCAGGGAGTAGAGAGGAAGCCTTGAAGTCTACTGACAAGTAATGTGGTATGGTTAAAATGATGAAGCTCTCACTGGAGCTGCTACTAAACCCACCACTGTATGTCTTCTGTTTGTCCTTCTGTCCTGTTCATTTAGTTTAAACATTTTCCACGCTGAGAGGACTAAGACAAGCAACCTTGTGGGCTCTGGGTAAGGGTGGGTGTGTGGGGTCTGCCTGTGGTGCTAGTGGGACAAAGTTCTCTGCACAGAAGACTGGCAGAAAAACTAAAAAAAAAAAAAAGGGCCAAGCATTTTTCTGTTCAATTAATGAAAAATTTCACCCTATTACTCCTGCTGTCCTGCATACCTCCTGCAAAAAAAGAGCTGATTCTCGTGAGGCTGAAGAGTCTTGGTGTGATTGAGATGCAGTTGCCAGGCTGTGAGGTCTAAGAAGAACTCCACGCTTTTTTTCAGCCAGCAGGCAGGTCTGTTGACTGGCGCTGCCCAAATGCTTTCCAGGAATGCCGACATATTCTCAGGTTATCGCTTTTCATGCAAACTTTTCCCCGAGAGCCTACTTCTCATTGCTCAGCTATGCATCAGGGGAGAAGGAGAGAGAGGAGAGCTGTCAAGGCACATCAGTCATTGTTGTGTTTGTACTGGAAGGTATATGCATAATGAAGGATAATACTTTCTGCCTGCAGAAGGTAGTGATGTCCCAGTGTGAGATGCCTGTGAGTGTATCTGGTATGGATGTGACAAGAGAGGATTTGTCTTGGGGTACAGAGCCTTTTTGCATCTGGTCCGTTGTGCAAATCAGGACAAGTTTGGCAGGGATTGAAAGTCCATATCATCTGGTGACCCAAATGAATAGTTCCAGATGGACTGGGACCCTCATCACAGTTGGTGCCCCTTATTGAGGGGGAGACCAAAGCTGAATGAAAGGAGAGATTCACCATGGAGAACTGTGTACCTTGCTTGGCTCATGCTCTGTGGATAGAGAACTTTAATTCCTCAGCTTTATTGATGTGTCACACTGCACAAACAATGGGAACTCCGATGTTGACGTGAAAGGCAAGAATATTTATGTGAGTGAACTCATTCCAGTCTCAGGACCCTTCCCACTTTGGCAGTCCTTGCCCAACCCTGCTTCTTTGCAGGCTATTGAAGGGCTGTGAGGCCACTGGGGCCATCTTTTCTCACAGATAACAGGCATAGCTCTTCCCCACGTACCTTAACTGCAAGGAAACACCATGCAGTCCTCCACTGCCTGTTGAGGAAGGCAGAAACTATGCCTGGGGGTCCTGGACTGTTTTTTACCTTGGGTCAAGGTTTAGAAAAAAAACATTTTCCCTTTTGAGAGACTTACTGAAATACCTGAACTGGAAGTGAAACTTGGAAACGTCTGTCAGCATATCCAGAATTTTCCTCTCAAGACAGAACGCAGCAGCCCTCCCCAACAGCCTGGCATGCCTGAACAGGGGATGCTTTTCCCCCCTCTGTCTTCCCTCTGTCTCTTTGTTAACAGGTAAAAACCTGTCCTAAGGGCTGGGGCCTTGTTGAACAATCCAGCTCAATTTAGAAAGAAAGCTTTGAGGAAACCCCAGCCCTTGGCAATCCCTAATGAATGTCCTAAAGGTCTGACCTTTTCCTCTGGGATCCTCCTTCCCCTTTCCTGACTTGAGTAGGCAAGCAGTGCTGGGAGAAAAAAATGGAATGGAAAGCTTCTGAAGTCACACATCCCAAGCACCACAAAGTACCCTTGCAAGGCCTTGTTATAATCATTGCTTGCTTGCCCCATATGTCTGGCCATCCAAAAGGTTTAAGGAGTAACTGATCTGATAGCCTGTATGTGCCATTGATTTGTTAAGCTGAAGGTTTTTTTTTTCTTAAATCCTACTAACAATAGCATTTGCAGAAGGAATGCAGATTACCCAGGTCTAATTGTATATCATTTGCATGAAGAATGAATTAAAAAGCAGCTTTGCAACACATTGACTCAGGATGTTATTGAGCCATTGAAGTCTCACGGCTGTGAGGGTTGGAGCTATTTAATTAGTGGGGGTGGGGTGTGTGGCTGGAGAGAAAATAGCGGAAAAGAAATGTTTTAATCAATGAAGCAGAGAAATCACAACTGTTAGAAGATGCAAGATTATTCCTTTCAGGCAAATAACCCAACCAAATAACTCAAGGTCCAACTGCATGAGAACTTTGCTGATTGAAAACCTGGTATTTGAATTGAAGGGGAACAGTCATTTGGGAGAGTTCAGTCCTGGTGCTTTCCCAGGGCCAGAGCTGAGGAGCTCTGCTCAGGGACTACCTTCAGCTAGAGGCACCAGCTGTTCTATTTTATGTTTTTTCTTTCTATTCATGCCCATTCACTGCGTCCTGAAAGTCAGACAGGATGCTCTGATGTCTCCTCTGGGTCTCTGACTGATCCTACAGCCAGGGGTGCAGGTGTGAGGCTGCCTGCCTCACCCTGCCACAGGCTCTGCAGGGCAGGAGCATTGTGGCTCGTTTTCAGGCTTGCATCGTGGCTCCCAGCTGCAGCAGGGCACAAATGGGACAGAAGTACTTAAGTAAATGGGATGGGATCTCCTAACTCTGTCCTTACATGGCTCAAAGAATGCCAGGGTGACTAAGACATTTATTTTTCCTCGGTGAACTGTTAAGTCTCAGTTACAGAAGGGCTTTGTTGTATTGCTTTCAGGCAGGGTTCAAATCTGGAACATTTTTGTCACCTAAATATCTCTGCTTTTCACCTGACCATCAGGCTGCTGCACAAGGGGCTATCTAAGGTCAGGCAACAGTAATGCTGCCAGGATCTTCAGGTCCACTTTCTCTTCCTTTAACAGATAACCACAGACACTACCCAAGACCCTTGTGATGTTTGTGGTTCAATTTCTGTCCCCGTCATGTGCTGGGTAACAAGTGCTTCATCTCAGTAATATGTTTCCCAGGGAAATATAAGTTAATACAAGTAAGAATAAAAACTGCACATATTTGAGGCAGAGTGTAGGATTTTTTAATGCCACAAGATCTTAGGTACAGAGAAAGTAACTGAATTCTAATCATGAGGGAAAGCAGATAGGCCATTAAAAATGATGAATTAGTTACTCCCATGACATATGCTTAAGATACATGTTAAATTAATTGCATATCCACATTCTAAGTTTCTTGGATACCAACATTTCTTTTTCCTTTTGGAGGGTCAATTTTTTTTTTTTTTTTTTGAAAGGCAGCCCTCATCTAAAACCTGTTGAGCAGGCTGCCCTCTTGGATGCCAAACAGTCTCGTGGTATTTAACGAGAAGAGGGCAGATCCTCCAGAACTTTGAAGACTGAAACAAAATTTGCTGTCAGACACTAAGATATGTTAGTCCAAGCTCTCAAATACGGTATACTGAAAATGAAGCAGACACATGATAGCTGGACCACACAATGTGTATATTTGTCACAATTCCATCAGAGCGACACTTGTGTAAATGAAACTGGCAACTATTGTAGGTGAATTACTTATTTATTCACTGCAATATTAATTTCCATTGCACCACCATCAGCTAATCTGAAATTCAGCTACCATATCAAACACGGTATTTAAGGCAGAAGGAAGGTGGCAGAAAATGGGAAGTGCCTAAAAAACCCCAGACTTCTAGGCTGACAAATATGGACTGTGAAGGAAACCATTTTGGCAATTACAAACTCATGTTGAATCACATTAATACTGAAACTTCAAGAAACAGTTCCTCTCTGCTTCAGACCATGGGGTACAAACCAGACACCTGGTTTTTTTACCTCATTGTCAGCAGAGAGAAACTGAATGAATGTGGCTGATTTGTAGCATGTCCTTCACTGCTGACAAGGATGGATTTACAACCACCTAATCTATAGTATTTCATGTAGCCCTACAGACTGAGGTCAAGCTTAGATGGAAGGACAGTATTTTTGCTTTATGGGTCAGGCAGCTCTGTTAAATCTTAGAACATTTTTTGACAGCACATGGTAGTGGCTGATTCTCACCCCTACCTTTGTTTATAGCTTGCATCTAGCTGACTCACCCTGATACAGCCACCAGACTGCATCTGTCACTCTTGAAAAGAAGCTTTTGGGTTCGCTGTCATAGAGTCAGGGAGATGAGGGGAAGCAGGACTGAGAGGGTCCTGAGAAGTTTTGGAGTCCTCCTTCCTGCTCTGGGTACAGTCCAAAGGAAAGTTGGTCTTGACAGATGGTGATCTCATATTGTTTGGAAAAGATGCCAGTGCAGAAGGTTAAAAGTCCAAGTAGCCTTGTATAGACATATCATTAGAAAGTTTACCTAAATCTGAGCCTAGGTTGCAAACTGAGCCAGTTTGTTCTTGTGCTGCCACATTGGAGTGGAGAACAACATAGCACTGTGTGCTGTAAAAAACTTCCTGCATACCAGAAGATGGTGATTTGGACAAAACAAAGTCAATTCTTCTGATACCCAATAGGCTGTGTTTACCAAATTTTTACCTTCCTACCTTGCTGTTCCTCTGGATTCCTTCCACTTTGCCTTCACCTTCTGCAAAGTGTTGTTCCTCCATCTGTGGCCTGAACTGTGCCAGGTGGCAGGTGACAGTGGTCATACACTGTGTCATAGACATGAGACCCATCCTTGTGGTACCCTCCTCTCAGCTCATACTTAGCTTGTAGGTGCCCCAAGCCCTCTTCCCCAGCACTGCTGCTGGGCAGGTTGAGACTCTTCTTTCTCCTTCAGGGAAAGCACTTGCCTTTGACCTTAGTGACAGTCAGGTAATGGAGCCCATGCTGCTTTTTCCCTTTCCCTTTCCCTTTCCCTTTCCCTTTCCCTTTCCCTTTCCCTTTCCCTTTCCCTTTCCCTT
>VXBR01011092.1:782303-837236 GCA_013400215.1 Cisticola juncidis | reverse complement strand
TTTCCTTTCCTTTCCTTTCCTTTCCTTTCCTTTCCTTTCCTTTCCTTTCCTTTCCTTTCCTTTCCTTTCCTTTCCTTTCCTTTCCTTTCCTTTCCTTTTTTTTTAATTCAAATTTTAATCCTGCAACACATTGAAGACCCTCCCAAATCTGTAGTTATTGAAAATTTTGAAGTGTATTCCATATCTCATATCTCACTCTGAAGGAATTGATGGCATACCCTTGTATAGGGTAGTTCTCTTTTCTCCCTTGGTGTTCCCTTCTAATTTGACAAAGGACTGTTAATAATATTCTTTCTGACCAGTGAAGCACCAAGGGAAGGCACTTGATTCTGGAGAGCAGCAGTCTTTTCCAGCTGCTCACAAAAATGCAAGTGTAAACAGCTGGGCAAGCAGGACAGGCAGACATTTATGATAAATACCTGCCTCTCTCCAACTACAAACATTGTGGGGCATCCCTCTGATGTGTGCACACAGTCCCAAGTAAAGGATTCAGTTCCTCTTTTGTGGTAAACTAAACATGAAATATTAAATGTAAACATTAGAGACATACCCTGATCTTTAAAAAATGAGTAAATACTTTGATGTACAAACCTTACTTAGAGGTTAATACATAAATTAGGTAATATCTTGTAGAACCTCAAATTTAATTCAGCAATAAATGGTGGGGTTTTTTTGGCACCAGTCAGTATTTCTTTGCTTCTCTAACAAAGATATTTGAATGCTGATCTGTCTAAAATCTGAAGCAAGCTCCAGCTATGCAGTTACTAAGATCATCTTCATGGAATATTATTCTTATACACACAGTGTCCTCCACATTAAATTTAACCACTAACACAGACATGCACACAGCTCTATGTATATATAAACTTCATATTTTCTCCTGGGATAATCTGCCAAGAATGCTGTGAATCTTGTTACATCCTCTTTCATATTTCTAGTTGTTTTTGAACCATTATTGTGTTTGTTTGCTTATATCCTGCCTTGTAAAAAAACATCCGTTATTTCTTAAATTTAGCCTTCCCTGTTATAGAGGTGTATATTTTGCTAACAGGCTGTGACTACCCTATCCTTCCTGCTAGCAAAATATGCACCTCTCTGTGATGGGAGGCAAACAGAAGAGCTTCTAAATTGAGACCTGGACATCTGAAAAGGGATAAACTAAGGAATTCTCAACCGAGTTTTCTTTCAAAAGAATGTTGAAAATGCATCTCACCTTCACAGTTGTAAGAAATTCTTTTATGTGTTAGTTACTATTAGGAAATTCTCTTTCCACTTGAGCATGACACAAATAGAGAAACGAGGTTGAAGAGTGAAGTTAATTAAAGGCAAAACAAAATGCTGAGAAATGGTACAGGCAAGACTGGGAGACTCCTGAGCAGTCCTAATGTTTGAGTCAAGCTTTGTACACATCAATTACACCTGCATCAGCTATAACAAAAAAATCCATACACCTATGTAATTTTTCATTTAGAGTTTATAACAGCAATAACGACCTTGGTACTGAACATTTTCTGGGTATTAATGACAACGTGGGGTTAATGGTCCTTGACCGCACCTTGAGCCATCCACACCTCTCAAATGGTTATTAATCCCCAGGCATAAGATTGCACCTCCAGAGTGAATTTTAGATATTATTTTAATCAATACAGGCTTATGCACACTGACAGCTGAATGTATCACTCATAAATTCTGCTATTATGATGCAAATAATTTAAAATATTAAGTAGCAATGTTCTGATATATATTATGTGTTTGCCTAAAGGTCCAGTGGTCCCCAGTATGTTTGATTTTCATTTTTTAAACACACTTTTCCTCTCTCATGTATGCAGAAGAGATGGTGTCATGAAACCTTAGGTGCAGAGATTATTCAAAGTCTGGCCACAAACACAGCAAGATCTATCTTGCCTTTTCTTTCCTGCTGTACCCATTTGCTGCAGTGTATTCAATATGATGCCTACAACCATCTCTTTGTGAAATCTGTAATGCTTGGGTATTGATAGAGTGGATCTCTGAAGGAGAGTTGCAGGTGACGTGTTTTTCATGTAGTATCTTCTGCTTATCACTGCATCTATTTTTTTAATGGCATAAAGACTACCTCAAGATTTTAAGCTATCAGTGGTCATTAAAATAACTTTGCTTTTTCTAACAGAGGGAAAAATGAAGACTACGGTTTGCTTTCTTTTCTGAAAAAATGAAACAAAATTTTTTCAGGTTCTGAACAGCCATCACTGGAAGCAGAACTGAGGGGAATTTGAGATTTCCTCAGAACCAGAATGGGATTTGAGATTCTGTTTTATTGAATGCATGATACTTGTGATGGGAAGCCAAGGGTCACTAGACTTGGAGCTAACCTTGGCAAAACACTTCAGCTCTCATCCCCTCACCTGCATGTGTTTTGGTTCATTCCAAAATTGTAAGCATCCTTTGCTCTGGAAAGGTTGTGCTGGATCACTCAGGAGCATCAAGCCACCTGGAGTTCTTCTCCCTTCAAAATTGCAGAGTCTCATAGTAATGCTGCCATGGAGGAGTCCAGAGCTGTGTTCATCTGAGATAGCTCAACTTCCTAAAACCTGTAAGGGCCCCCAGCACAGACTCCCTTCTCACAAGAATGGGCTACCACATGGCAAGGATTTGAGATGTGTGCGAGCTGTTAATACTCACTTGCAGAGCAAATCCTGGGCAGCAATTTCTCCTCTGTCCAGCTGGTTCTAGTGGACCAAATTCTCACCTGATTTCAATCAGCAGCTTACATTTTCATGAATGAAAATTTGGTTCACAGCCTCTGATCTTCATATTATGCAATTTTATGAATTCTTAATGCCAGCAAAACATGCTACACTGCTACAAAATGCTTGTTGTGATAGCATAAGCAGGTTATGACAAAAAGCATTTTTTCATTTGTCTCAGAAAAAAAGTATGGCTAGAATATTGATCAATAATACATAGCAGTCTTTGTATTGCCTTTGTATTTGTGCAGCAATAAATACTTGAGATTTGTTGATAAATGCCTTCATTTCCCAGACTCAATTACCATCACTCAATTAATCAGATTTTCTAGTTAGCACATTACATGGAGAAGCAGCCCCTGCCTTCAGACACACAAATGACTGAAAATAACTTCCTGCTTTGAGATCCATGTGTCGGTATCTGTCAAATTGTCAACTAATTTTAAATTTTAATTAGTTGCAATTTTTTTAAAAGCTCTCTATGCTTTCATTCCAGACAGAACTCAGTCGTCCTCCAGACTTAAGCTGCAGGATTCCCTCTATACCCTGTTTGTTCCAGCACTACCCAGACTGGTGTAATTGTAACAGGATCTGACCCCTATGTGTCAGGAAATGGTTAAACATGGATGGGGTCATCCATGAAAATAGGAGATGGAGAATTTCTCAACAGAAAAGGAGAATCAGGGGAACATGCTGGCAGCACAATGAGGAGACTTCTAATAGGAGAGTGTCTGTCGAATCCACCTGGGCTTTAGCACTGGTATAACTGAGCCATTGAGCATCCTTGTGCACCTGATAAGATCCCAGGGACTCACACTGCCAGAACAGCTGCCCTGAAGGTGTGCTGACCCCTGAGTGGCTCTGGGGCTGGGGACAGCACAAAGCTTCTGTGACCTGCTGGCTAGAGAGCAAGAGCAGATGGACATCAGCACGGCCAGCATGGCATCTCTGGGGGAAAATGTTTCAAAATACTCTGCTGCAGGTGTGAAACCTGCACCCATCCAGTGGGAAATTTCCAAGGGAAGCTATGGGTGTGTCATTGCCATGGCGTTCACACACAGCGTCTCGCAAAGTTAAAGTCGTAACTCTGGCTTTGCCCCAGCAAAGGGTCTCTAACACGCGTTTTGTGTGTCAGCAAGCTCCCTCCCTATTACTGTGATTGAGTTTTAATAGCACTGGCTTTCATGAGGATAGGGAGAGGGAAGTGACAACAGTGACCTTGAGGTAACAATAACCTTGCAAGCACATAATGCTATTTATCACTGCATAGCTCCTTTCATTAGGAGATCTGAAGCTGCCTCACAAAGATAGGCTTTTGCAGCACTGACACAGCGAAGCCCTAATCCCTTACTGGGACACTGTGATCATATCACAATGCAAGTCATTACTACCATACACTCCCCATATTGGTACAGTTTGATGTCTTTTGTTGAGGAAATTATCTAATTAATATTGTTCATAGTTTTCATCTTTAATCCCTGCTATTATCTTTTGCTGATATCTACCCATCTGTTTTTCTAAGCATTCGCATTTTCTCTTTCATTATGTCTATAAACAGTCCCTCCTTTCTAAAGAAATGAGGCATATTGTTTTTTTTTAATATCAAATTATTTTCTGCAGAAAAACCAGGCAAAAGACAATTCTCATTTGGTGTGTAGATAAATAAATGTAGTTGGTAAATTATGCCTTCAGGTAGTTTACAAATGAGATCTGCTTGTGGTCAATGTCTGTGCAACCCTGTGAACTGCAGTAGCTCTGTATCATGGAAAGATTTGCCACATCCAGATTTGTAACAATTCAGTTTACCATGGGGAAGAAGTAATTTAGTTCATTTCTTTTCCAAACCCTATTGAGTGCTTGCTAAATTCCATGCAGCCATTCTGGAGACTGCCTTGTTGCTAAACTGTGACCTTTGTAAAAACTAACCTATATTTTATTTCCCCTTATTTTATGGATCCTAGATTCCCATTAATTTATTTATTCAGCCCCATCACACAGATTGCTCACCTGCATCCATCTCTCTGGCAGCAGCAACCTTGACACTCCTGACTGCCCGAGGCCAAGGACTCTTTCAGATTAAATATGAGTCCCAGTGGCGAAGCCAAGATGAATGCACTCTGTGTCTTGCACACAGTGGCTGCAGCCCCCGCTGTCACCGAGCACTGGCTGAAGCAGCAGAAGGGGCTCAGTTGTGGTTAGGGTGCTCTCAGTGCTCTGTGGGATGTGGTTCCAGGAGAGCATGTGGTTCAGTGTGCCCACGAGTGAGGCATCTGTCTGCCGCAGGGGCTGCCCTTGGTTTATTCTGGCTTCATCCTGATTAGCATCCAAGTAGCAGGAAGGGGGCTGGGAGTGGAGATTGAAAAGCATTTTATCTTTTTTTTTTCTGCTAACTGAATCAAGGATGTTGAGCTGTGTTAATGAAGAGCAGGTGAGCAAGTGGGTATGTGGCAAATATGCTCCAATATAGCTCTTCCAATTATCACTTTTAATTTACAATTCCTGGCAGCATTTATTTATTCTTGCATGAGAATCTTGCTAACACCTTGCTGATACAGAAAACCTCCTTTTCAGAAGGCAAACCTTTTCAGAAATGACAGAAAGAGTTCTAATGGAGACTAGGCATCCTGATACTTCTGGCAGCTTTGCCACCCAGCCTGGACACGCCCCTGGATGTTACTGGGTGCTCCTGAATGTTTCTGGGTGTCTGTCGAGGCACTCACTCCATGCTTCAGGGAGTGCAGAGTGATGCAGTCACACTGCAAGCTGCCCTCACAGAGCAGTGGCCACCTCACAAAACATTCAGATGTCACCGAAATGCTCCTTTGTGTCTCCTGCCTGCTTGACTAATCCTAGCATTTTGTGATGTAGGTCCTGCCCAAACCATCCCAGGGCAGCGAAGGAGCTGCATGGAGTAAAAGGGGTTGTGGACTCACCCCACCTCTGCCCATCAGCTACAGTGTGACTCAGCTCCATGAATGAGGATGTGTTCCAGTTGTGGGGACATCCTGGCTCTTCCCAGGGCTCCCCTCCATTCTGGCATGGCATGAGCACTGGCAAGCCCCAGCTTGTACACCTGCACAGCCCTGGCAGACCCGTTTGGAAGGTGGTCTGGGCTGATCTGCAGGTGCCAGGTGTGCAGTGCTACTAGGGACCAGCCGACCTTGCCCAGCCCTCAGTCCCCAGCAAACTGCTGTCCTGTCTGTAATTGCAATATTACAGCTGGGCACACTCACAAGACAGAGTTTAATAGCTCCCGTCATTTGTCTTTCACAGCAAGCTGCACATCCGAAACAGGGTGATTAGAGAAGGGCTGAGCATAACTGAGGGCTGGGAAGGGTCGTCTTGTTTCAGAGGGCACCCACATAAAAGGGAGCTTTTACAGTTTGAGTACAGTAACATTTGCATGGCCATGCTTAATCTGACAGTTATTTATTGCTCTGGGTTACATAAAAACCTCCGTGTAGAAAGGAATCAAGGCCCGAACTCAATATGTGCCAAAATCCACAGATGGCCCTTTTCTCTGGCATGAGGGCTTGAGAAGCGCAAGACAGACCTTCAGCATTCACTGCAGGACTGCAGAACCTGAGTCTGCTCCATACCTGCTCCCTGTCTGCTCCCTGTGTCCGGCTCCTGCAGCCTCACCCCAATGGACAAACGGGATGGCAAACCAAAGTGGTGGCACAGAATAGAGCAGGAGTTCCCCAGTCCACAACACCAGAATCAGCTTGGGGGTCCTTGAAGAAAGCTGGGGTGTGGATACAAACAGCAAATCCCAGAGCTGGGAGCATCCTACAGCAAAACACAATTCTCCACCCTGATAATCCAAGCCCCCTCAAATGCATACTTGAAGTGAGGATTGTATAACCTAGAGCTGGAGCTGACAGAAGATTTCAGATGGCAAGAAAATAGCCATAGAGGCAGTTGAGCTAGGAGGTGGGATCTGGAGCTATTTCTGAACTTGAATTAATTTTTTTCAAATCTGCAGAAATTTTTCAGAGAAGACTCTAGCTTTAAGACAAGAAAATTCCCTGTGATCTTTTTTGAAAGGAGACATTTGAATTTTCAGTTGGAAACAATGCTTTGCTTTAAAAAGCTTCCATAACATTCAATAGGCTATCCACATTGCCCATAGCCTAAAGACAGCTTTGTCTATTTTCTTTAATTTTCTCAGAAAATGGAAACTTTTAATTTTTGTACAGCACAAAATAATTATTTTTGAGCTAGCAAACTGGTGTCCCAATTACTTAGCTGTTAAAGCCCAGCTGGGGCTGAGGTATAGTTTTGGAAAATGAGTGCTGGTCCTCACAGGGTTGCAGGAAGAAAGATTAATCTTCCTGCTAGAGGGAAAAGGAGGACAGTAGAACCTAAAATCAGCAGGAGACTTTAAAATGCTCAAAGGATGTAATATATCTAATTTCCTATATATGCTTCTTATCCACATTGGGGTGTATAAAACCCCCGTATCTGAATGAATAAGCAGAGGCAGTTCCCTTTGGACAACAGCAGTGGAGAGAACTTCAGTGTTCCTTGACCAGAAACTGCCTTCTCTTGGACTGAGGCATGCCCTGGTCAAGGACTCTGATTGCATGGACCACACCAAAGGTTACTCTTTACCTGGAGCTAGTAGCCTTGGCGCTCACTTGAGCTGACCAACCTGGCTCCAAATCCACTGCTCTTCTACATGTGTGGCAGAGGGAACAAGGGAGCTGAAATTTCTGCATCTAGATAGTCAAATTGGTCAGATTAACGTTCATTAGCAAGATATGGTGCATTGATAAGTCCCCAAACCCCAGAATTTCTGTTCCAAAGAGGTTAGGAATTTAAATTTCTCTGGGAAACCATGTCATAAACAAGAGGACTGTCTTGGGTTGGAAAGACAGGTATCTGTCAGGGAAAGCTGGAGTTTCCCTTGGAATGGAGAATGTAAAAACCCCCTCCCTGCAAATTTTACAATTTTGCAGTTAGGAGCTTCCAGGCAAAACTATGGGAATAGGTGTAACAGTTGTTTACTGTGAATATGAAAAAAATACAAATGCAGTAGTAAAGAAACAAACAAGCTAAAACCCAGAAGACATAGAAAACCCTGACAGAGATACACCCTGTTGTCAGGGTGTTGGAAGCAGTCCAAATAAGTCTTCCTGGAGTAACAGATGTTGTTCTGTGAAGTAGAGCTGATCCTGTAGAAAAAAAGGTTCAGTGCTGGTGAGAGGGATCTGGCCTTCCTCCAAGGATTCAGTGGAAAACCAGCTACATTAGTGTTTAGGATTGCAGGTTTTATGCTGGTGGAAAGGCTTTGGCTCCTCCCACTGGGTGGAGCCTTTCACAATGGAATGAGGTATGTTATCAATCATGTGAGAGGCCTTAAATGGCCCATTCACAGGTGATATCCCTCGGAGGAGAATGGGTGGAGGAAGAGATAGGAAGGCACTGCCTTATCTCGTGTTATCAGTTGTCCCATTAAGAGAAGGCATCCACCCTCTTCTTCCTCTAGAGTTACAAGATACAGAGAACAATATCTCCCAACCAGTTTCAACAGGTGAAAATAGAATACACATTTTTGGTTACATTTTTTAACCCAAGACAAGGACCTAAAACTGCAAAAAGGTAACAAATGTGAAAGACGCGACAATGTGAAAAGTAATTCCAGCAGGTGGAATTAGCCATGGACATTCATTTGGCTTTTTTCCTTCTCCACAGGCAATTGCTTACACACAGTAATATTTGGCAACCCCAAATGCTGACGCTAATTGACATACCAGATGTTCCTGGTGGGCCATGAACACTCTGTTCAGCTCTTATTGCCAATGCAGCAGGCAGTTCTCCTTGTGCAGTGTCCCAGGCAATAGTACCTGATGGATTCATTGAGGAGTTTCATGGCTTTTTGTCCATAAGGACAGAGTTCTCCCACACTGGCATCCCATGCCCAAAGTGTTGTCCACCAGCATTTGTGATCATTCACTTTGGGTATCTCACTCTGCATTATTTGCAAGAGAACCTCAAGTTTAAACACACACAGTCAACTTACCACATGAACAACTACACTTAGAATAAAATGTAGTTATTCTCAGAATATCTGACATTAGGTAAACTTTGTTTTATCTAGTTTTGTGTGAGAAGCAGCCGGCTTTGCATGATGTTTGCAAAACCAACATTACCAAGTCCATGTTTGTCCCAAAGCTTCTGGAGCCTTTGGAATCACACTGTGTTTTAAGACAAAAAGTTATGTAAGTGCATAGGATAGGAACTACTGGGAGGGAATGAGGGTCTCCAGGCTGTATTTCCACAACATAATTTCTTATTCCTAACAATAACATAAGCCTCCCTGATTCAGCATGTTTTTGTTCAAACACATGGTTTGCTTCTCTTGTTATATGAGCAAACCACATACAGGGTCATCTCAAAGCCATAGAGAATAATGTGGTTGCTCTGGGTTAATTTTAGTGATATTGAGTATTGCCTGAGCACTAACTGTGCAGGGCAGGGCAAATATATATATAAACATATTGCAACATATAGCTGTACTGTGGACTTGATGTTGTTTAATTAAAAAAAAATAAAATTGTCAAACTCCATTTAGTCCAAAAGGAGGATGAAGAAAAGAAAGAAAAATTGTTCACTCTATTGTATTTTCAAAGCATTTGCCCTTTCAATGAATGTCATGAGCAGGGAATGTTTCCAGTGATCAATACTTGGATGGGAGGAAGCTTTCCAGCACTGCTGAGTGGCTTTCATAGCAGCTGTGATCAAGATGGAGGGCTGTTGTTTTGTTTTTTAATTTTGTTTCCTTGCTCTGTAGTATTCGTTGATGTAAATATTAATATAGACCTGATGTTCATATTGTCTTTGCAGTATTTTGCACAGAAAGAGTTTTTCTCCCAATAAAATGAACAATGCCCGAGAATGCAGGAGAGGATGTGCTGACTGTTATTGGTTTCCCTATGAGCAACAAAGGAGGTGAGGACAAGAAAGAGTTCACCTGGGAATGGCTCACAGCTCTCTCCTTTCAAAAGGACAGTTTAGCAACAAACTGGAAAAAGGGCTGAGGTGGCAGATGAATACAGGGTGCCTGCCACATTCCTGGGAAGGTGGTGCTGGGCCCTGAGGCTCCTGCTGCTGCTCTCCAGGGATGACTCCAGCTCCGGGCTCTCAGGTGTCTGAAGCAGCAGTAGGATCAACTCAGGCCCAGCCTGTGAGCTCTCCCATGACCTGCCCATTCCATGCAAGGCCAGGCATCCCTCGGCGGTGGCTGGGAATACAACTCCTGCTGTGCTGTGCACTTGGGCTGCCCTGGGCAGGTGTAGCCAATGCCTTTGCAAACTGGAGCTCCACTGCCTCTGAGGAAGGCACCATGAGCATAAAACATTCTCACTGGCAAGTCTTCTGGAAAGATACAGAATGGCTTCCTGCTAGGTCCTCTTGATCTGACCATACTGTTGTTGTGCTGATGAGATTTCCACACTGATGCTTCGTTTATGCTGAACACAAACAGTGGCACACGATGTGTGGTCCAGGGAGATCTGAGCAAGTGAGCACTGAACCAAATCTGGGACGGATTAGGGCCTGTTATGGGATGTACATTGATGTTACATTTGTGTTGCAGCGCTGTAACATTTGAATCATGGTGTCGTGATATGCAAGATAAAGGCTGGGGGGCCCCTTTATAGTACGATCTTTATGGCTCTGGCACTGCACAGGGAAAAGCTGCAGAGATGAGAGGGAGCTGTGAGCAGGAAAGAAAAGCCATTAAATGAAAGCTCTGAGAGTGGTGTTTAGCATGAAAGACTCATAGGATTGTGTCACGTATTTTTAAAGGAATTAGAGATGGGCTTGAACCACAGCTCCTAGCTCCAAATACCTTCACTTGGAGCAATATGGAGCCAAATTTATCACTTAAGCACACTACTGCTTGGACTCTTCTCCTCTTTTTCTCTGTTTGGCCTTGTGAAAAGCCCACTTTCTGCAAACAGAAGTGAGGGGATCAGGTCTTTGCACAGAAGGTTGCAAACTTCCTGTGGGGCCTGAGTGGAGGCTTGCTGAGGAGTAGCCCATTGTCCTGAGGGCAGTTAGGAGACAGTCCCAGTGCTGGAAAAAAGGCAAAGGTAGGCGAGTTGAGGTTGTTTGCCTCTTACTGCCAGCCTCATTGGCTGCAGCTCTGGATTTATACACTTTCTGATTCCTGCTGTGCCACTGCCTGGATACAAAAGTGAGCACCACCTTGGGTGATCCAGAAGGACGTGGTGACTACTTCACGTGTTCTGATAGCAGCTCCCTGTATGTCAATGGATTTAACTTGGTGCAACCTCCATTAAAAAAAAAAAAAGGCAGAAAATCTGCATTTAAAAGTCCAAGACCACAAATACAGTAATTTGCCAAAATTCAACAAACTGTAGTTTTGTATTTGTGTTTTAGTAGAAATATGAATGAGAAAGAGATAATTCGGAAAGTTTGATGTTCTGGACTGTAATTATTTTTGCTTTTAATTTCTCCAAGATGTTCTTTTCCTTGGGTTTATTCTGTCAGTTATTCCCATGGTGGGACTGAAATCGTGTGGGGTTGGGGGTTTTTGTGACGATGGGGCTGCAGTGACTGTGGCTCTGTTGCAGCAATGCACATTAGCACAGTAGCAGCAGCACTGGTGTTATCCCAGGGTGATACCTGCTTGGCACACATTTGGTTTAAGGCAAGAGGGCAAATCTTCTGGACTTTTGTGCATCTCTGAGTGAGCTGCTGATAACCAATCCAGCAACAGTATTATGTGTACTTCATATGCATTTCGAGACCAAGTCAGGGGTCAAGTCAGAGTGTACTAATCAGGACACAGATAGGGAACAAAGACAGCCCTTCCTATCAGTGCTCCAGAGGCCTCATCCTGGGTGAGCTGGAATAGCTCCCTAGGCTGGGGGATTTCAGCAAAGCAGACCTGGATTTGCTGTGGCTGAAGGCCTGGCTGTGGGCACCCAGACATGTGGCAGATAAAGCACACAGATACACACAGTGTGGCAGGCATGGGCTGGGAGGGTGAGACAGCAGTGCTGGGCAGAGCAGCACACTGCCCTGCACTGCTCCCTGGGCCAAGTGGTGTTAAAGGGGTCATTGCTTTTCCTGACTACACAAAAATGCCCCTATCTCATGTGCAGACATATCAGGAGGACTCTTGTCTCGGGGAGACTCAGCTTTGGGAACCAGCAGGGATCTTTTAATCCTCTGTTGTGCAACCCCTGGGGTTGTCATCAGTGCCAGGTCAAAATGGCAAAGTGGGATGTACATAAAATGCTACCACAGTGCTATTTGATTTTAGTAATATTTGCTGTGCCTTTGAACAGGTGTAAATAACTGTGTAACATGTACAGCAAAGGAGAGCTATCTTCACATGGTGTGCTTTGACTTCTTTGCTGGATACATCTCTGTTTCTCTGGGTTCTGATATATTTCTTTGACAACACCCATCACTGTCTGAAGTAGAATCACTACTTTGGAAAGCATTCAGAAAAAAGATATGCATCCTTGTTAAGGGGAGTGCTCAGCCAACTCCCTACCAAGGAAGCTGCCTGATCCTTCACTCCAATACAGTGAGCAGCTCTGCCTCCCTGCTGGCTGCCCTGCTACCCTGGCCATTGCTCATCTGCACAGTCCTGCCTCACCCTGTATCTGCCCTGAGTGAGTTCACCCTCTGCCTGCAATGACCTCACAGCATTGTATAGCAGCTCTCCCACTGTCCTCTGTCACTCCATTGCAGCACTTCAACATTTCCAATGCATTGCCATTACTTTCCGTTGTTATTTCTTTGCAGGCTCTTCTGTTCAATCTCCAGTTGAGTCAGTTTCTCTATATTACTTGATGGTTTTCTTTCTACCTTCCCTTCACTTTTGCCCTGCTTCCCTCCTTCCCCCATCTTACATGAAACATTTCCTGATCCATTGCTTCGTATTCCCCATTGTGCTCCATCCCATGACTCACTGCACAGGAAATCTCAGTTGTTTTCTCAGGATGTTCTGGAGGGCAGGGGCTGAGGTCTGGAGAGAGAGGGGTAGGAGAGACTCTAAGAAGTTTGGAGGGAGACTGATTCTCAGAAGATCTATGAAAATCTATGTTCACTTTCAAGCCTTGACAGCTGATGCTCTTGAAAATGATCAATTGTTGCTGCTGTTTTTTTTTTCCCCGTATTTTCTCCCAGGAATGGAAGCATGCTGTCCTGCACTCCTCCATGAAGAGACATTCAGTATGGTAAAACTAACCAAGAAGGCTCAGGTTCAGCTTTCAGTTCTCAACCTCTTGTCTTTTCTTATCTGTAGAATACCTTCAGATGAGAATTTCCCTATCCTTCTATCTGTGAGATGCTATGACTGTTGTGACCACAGAGAGGAAGAGGAAGTCTCTCATTTTGCTTGCTTGTGGTTGGTAATGATGCTAATGGTGGTAGTGGGAAGTCCAGGAAGAAATCCTTGATTTTTCTTAAATTACTCTTGACCTGAGTCAAGAGTAATTTAAGAGAAGGAAACTTTGCCCCAAAGCCAGCAGCACAGGAATTTGAATGTGGGTTTTTGCAGCTCTAACAAAACCTTTCCATATACCCGCTCCCCCAGACACTTGGGAAAGATACTGCTTTAGTTCTGGGTCAGATGGAGGACAAATGTTTGAAGTTGGCATGAAACAGCTCACTCTCATTATTAATGACTTGGGACTTGACTGTACCTGATGAGTAGCTCTTACATGTGTTGGGAACAGCACCTCTGTTGTGGGAAGGCCCCTCAGCAGTACCTGGGGGCTCAGTTCTCTGCTTCCTGCAGGAGAGAAATGAATGACTTTCCTGAATTCAGACAGTTTTGGTGGCTCCAAGGTTGTTGGGTTCCCATATGCATTGCTATTTCTCTTCTGGAGAGGAAGAGATGGACAGAGCAGGGTGAAAGCAAAGGAATTTAAAAATAAAGAGTTGTGACAACTCTATTCAGAAATGTGGAGTGAGAGGAAGTGTGTTTCCATGCATTGCCCAACTTCCTGATTCAAGCAGTTCCTTTTGTGGAGCCCCTGGCGGGTGGAAATTTGCAGTGTTTTGTGTCAGCAGCCCACGGCACCCTCCCCTCTGTGACCTCTTCCTTCTCTGCACCATACACTGAGCCTCAGGGAAGGCAGGAGCTGGAAACTGGGCTGCCCTGGGACTTTCCCAATTCATAAAAATCTGCTGCTGCCACCTAGACAAAGATCTAAGAAGGGAAGGGAATCCCCTGAACTCAGCAAGTTCAAACTCCCGCTCCCATCATCCATGGCAGCAGTCTTGTCCTCAGAATTAGATTATAATCACATTGTCCACAGCTTTGAGCTGTTTGCTGGGTGCTGCAACACCAGACCAGAGATCCTGAATGCTCAGAGGAAAACTCTGCCCTCTTGCCCTGGTAGTGAAACCTCCATTATTTGTGTTGTGTTGCAGACAGCTGTCCCAGGTGACCCTGGTTTTGTGTTGCCCAATGCTGTGCAAAGAATAGGAGTTTATTCCTGCCTTAAGGAGTCTGTTTTTTTGATGAAGGAAACATCAGAGGTTTTGTATTTTAGGGAGAGGTGAGACTGAAAGTAGCAGAGAAAAGTAGTGACCTCCTTGCCATTACTAGTTGAGGTCAGTTCCTCAGAGGTTGTCTTAAGTTGGAGGGGGTCAGTAAAACAGCACATGGGGAGGCAACATGAATACATCTGGGATAGGCCTGTAAGAAGTGGAACTGCAACATAAACAGACTTTCTTCAAGTGTGTAAAATTCAACTATCAAGAAAAACTGCAGGAGGTACCCCCACATCCTCCCCACTCTAAAAAATAAATAAGTAAAAGAAAAACCACATTTGCCTTGTTCAGGAGGACAAAGCTAACCTCGAGCTGTAACAGCAGGCTGAGTGTGCCCCCAGGCTTTCTGTATCTACCAAACACCACCACAGACAGCTGCAAGGTGTCCTACCAACAGCACACACTGCTATCTTTGAGGCAGCAGCTTTCACAGGTAGCACTTCCTCTTAGCTTGAACCGTAAATGCTCACCTCTAGCTGGAATTCATGCATGTGTAAGAGTTATTGGTAAGGCAAGGATGAAAGGCTGGGGAAGGCAAGAAATATTTTTCTGGGAAGAGTTTTGCCATATCCTGCCAGCCATTACAAGCGAACATCAGCCTTGGCTAGAGAACATTAACAGTGGGAGCTTCCACAGGTACATGCATCCATTTTTAATGGACCATTCAGAAACAGTTCATTCAGAGCCAACACCCACCTCAGGAAAAGTCCCAGAGCCACCTTGGGCCAAAGAAGTATAAATACATCTCTTTTATAGACGCAAGACACAGTATTGTTGAGAGTGAAGTCATGAGTTTGGTCTTCTGTGTAGTTGTACCTTGTTCTGAGGAACAACCTTCTGACCTGTGTTATGTTTACAGCACAGAGAAAATGGGGACAGGACCACAGGGCACAGGGAGTATCACACCAGCAGCCATGTGGCAGAACCAGCCCCACTGCTTCCTAACAAGACACAGACTTGCCAAAGTGCAGCGTGGCACTGTGGTGGGGCAGACTCCAGCAGCTGCAGAGCCCAACTGGAACATGTAAACTCACAGGGGAGGTCTCTGCAGAAGTGGGAATGAACCCAGTAGCTCTAAGTCAGGATCAAAGGGCTAAATTTGCTCTCTTATGAGGCAAAAAGCACTGAGAGGAACAGCACATCTTTTTTTGCTAGATGGGTAGTAAGACTGGAAAAGGACTTGAAGAAGTAAAACTGGCTTGTCCCAATCTGCAGTTATATTCTGGAATTTGGTACCATTTGATCCTTGCACTTGACTTAAACATCCACTCTTTGATCACATTAATATTCTTCAGTCAAAGCAATGTTATTCATTTTATGTTTGGGGTTTTTTTTAATCGGTCTGTCAGACTGATGTGCAGATTAAATACAGATGCTTGCATGGTTTTCTGTGTGACTTTTACAGCAGAAAGACTATTACATTTACAGCAATTTCTTATTTTGAGGCAGTTGATGCTCCCAGTCTATTTGAAATCGAAGAGTACGAGAGTCTCTGTGAGCGCGCTTGATGATGAAAATAGGAATGTTTGCTAAATTGCTGCAGCCAGGGTGAAGCTGGGCACTGATAGACACTATTTCCCTCTCTCCAGTGCATTCTACCAAGCACTTCATGTCCCTGCCACAGCAGTTCTGGGTCCCTCCTCAGATGAGACCCACACTAAGTGTCCATAAATACACAGAAATGTGCCTGTGTCCGTGGGAAGCTGTCGCCACTGAGTCTTGGTTCCCAGACTTCTGAGTCCTCAGTAGTCTCAGCAAGCACAGCCACATTCTTCAGATGAAGGGCTACTGCACACTGCACTGCTAGTGATGGGCCCTGTGAGCTGTCTGCTCACCTGAAGCACACAAAGGGCAAGGTAATGTGCCTTGGTGGGCAGAACGGGAGATCTTTGACCCCATCTTCCAAACTGATCTGCTCTGTGACCCTGCACTCTTGGTGATTTGGTTCCTAACACCTTGGGTTAAGTTACGTGTGCTGCGATGCTGACTCCTGTGATGCTCTCACACTGCCTGCCAGTCCCTTGGCCACCCCAGTGAGGGTGGCTGTAGATAGGGTCCCCAGGGCTGAGAACTTTCCTCACTTAGCATGTTCTGCCCCAACAGAACTGCTCTGGCACCCAAAAGAGAACCCAAACATTGTTTTTCCATCACCAGTAAGATCTGTGTGTGCTGATTTGGGCTGTAAAAAGCGGGAATTGCAGAGTTGCTTATCCCATGGTTATTGCTATAAGCTTATTCCCTCTGACCTCCTGCACTGCACCCTGATCCTGCGGGGCTCACAAGGCATTGCATTACACTGCAGTGTAAATCCCCAGACAATAAAAAGCTGATGTGTCCAAGGAAAACAGAGACAGCAACATTTATGTGCTTTCAGCAGCTGTAATTGTGCTGTGCTGTGGATGTGTTAAGTACTTTCATAAGATTGCCTTGGCTTTCTATCATTGCTTAGAGGTTCCCTCAAGGCCAGTGTACCAAGAAGGCCCTGAGGAACTGCTCCAGTCTTGTGGTCTGTGTGCTGGAACTGATCTCAACAGGGTACTTGTGGCTGCACAGCAGACCTTTTCCAGACACTCTGCAGTGGTGTTAAAGGCCCACACATTTCAGGAGCTAGTTAGCTGCTTAGGTGATTGGTTACTTAATCTCAGACAAGAACACAGCCTGATCAAATACAGAGGATAATGGATCTCATAAAATGCAAACCAGCAGTCCTGCAACTGTGGTGGAGAATTTCAAACAGTCCCTCTTCTGTCCATAGATGGACTATTCTCTGAAGGAAAACAGGAGAGTCCTTCCCACCAGATCTCACTCTTTTCTGGCATCTTCCCATTCCCAGATCCTCTGTGAGGTGAGGAACCAAGACCCTCCTCTTTAAGCTCTTCAGCAAGGGTATCATTCATTGTGAAAGTGGCAAAGCTGGGCTTAGCATGTACATGAAACTGCAACAGACTCACCATTTCACAGAAGTTTAATTCCTATGTATCTGAGTTGAAGGGAATGAAAGGTCTGTGAGGCAGATGCTTTTAAGGAGAAGCATCTGCCTTATAAATTTATAAAAGGCACCCAAAATGTCCTTGGAAAATGTTCCCACTGCTCCTTAATCAGAACGTATTCTTTTTGAAGCCATCTGGAATACGCATGTTGTCCATTTCAGCTCAACCAAGCAGAATTGTCATCACTGTGGTTCAATATGATCCTTCTTCAGTGGCTCATTTTGTACATGGTCATGAAGATGGATTACAGAGTTGATAAAAGATTTGGAGCAGTTCTGTCCAAATTCTGTAGGAGATTATGTGAAAGAATAAAATCACATGTCAAAAATATCCCTGAATTTTAAGTAATGCTGCTCTGTTTATAGAGTAACGTATATCAACAGCCTGCTCTAGCCTTTCATGAGTTTTATCTTTGTGTCAGTGCATTTTTTTATATAAGCTGTTATTTGGTTTACACTATGAGCAGAATTCTTCCACCCTAGATTACTCCACGAGTTCTTATGATATGCTGAACAACTGTAAGTATAAGTAGTAGTAATGATATTCCTGCATAAACTTATAATTCTGTTCATGGAAAAAGTGTGATACTCAGTTTCCAGGTCCCTCCTTCCTGCTCTCTTTTGTGTGGTACAGACTGGGCTTTCACCTGGTTCAGTATTGCTCTTAGGACTGTTTTAGGCTCTGATTTCTTCCCCTTTTCCTTTTCCAGACCTGGGTAATACAATAGCCCCAGTGCAGCAAGCTGGGTTCACAGTCCCTTTGGAGCAACAACTGAATGGGAGCAGAAGGGGCTGATGGCTTCCACAGCAGACTTATGCTGGTTGAGGTTGGACCTTGCAGATGTCCTTGGAGGAGATGCATTTTTTCCCTTTGTGACCTTTGACCACTTCCAGAGACACACGAAGAACTAGCACGTTGTCATTAGAATGAGGTATTAGAGTCATCCGGACCCAGGAAATTTCTACTTGGTCTTGCCGGGAACTGGTTGCCTGATAACACAGGGCTCTTCCCAAAGACTGAGAGGGGACTTTCCAGATCACAAGCAGTTTCTTCCAAAATCAATACATCTGAGTGACATGTCTGGGTACGGCCCGGATAAACACTCAGGTACATAATTCCCGTGCATGTCATAGCCTGACTGGGTGGCCCACAAGCAGTCTGTACCAGGAAGAGTTCAGGGAGAGATATTATCTCATATGGAGATCCCACAGACCCTCTGGTACAACTCCAGTGGTGGGAGAAAGTCAGCAAATTAGAGGTTTCACAAAATGGGATATTTCTGCAGAAGTGGGAAGTTCTCAATCAGCTATGCCACCAGCCAAAGAGGGAAAATAACAGTGGAATGAGGAAAAGGCTGAAAGAGCATCTTTTAGTGCAGTCCTGCCTCCTCACCACAGTCTTGTTCTTCTCTCCCTACCACCATCTACACTAATGTCTCATTGCTTGCAATCATTCTGAAACATTTTGAAGCCTTCTCACAGGATATCCCTGCATTTATCCCAAAGTTGGATAAAGCACCCACAATTACCATCTCCTCTACAAACTCAGGAACAGTTCCTTCTGGCAAACAGACATGAGCATAGGTCTCCTAGGACCACATACTTTCTTTTCAGAAATACTTCATTCTCATCTATCATTGAATAATTATTGTTATGGCAGAACATTCAGAGGAAGGGAAGAGTGTGGCAGGTGGCTCACAGATGTATAAAGCAATAAGTTGCCTATCCTGGAGACTTTTTAATTGAAGCAGACAAACAACACACAAAGGGCAGGGGGAAATGTGAAGCAGACAGTTTCTACATAGACACACATAGCTGCAGGAGGACTGGCCCAAAGACATGCTTCTTATTCTGTGGCAGATCTCTAGACTGGTGTTTCTTAACCAAGATAAATGAAAACATGAAGCTCAGCATTCGTGAGCAAGAAAAGATAGGAAAAAAAACCAACCAGGTCTATTTGGGACAAATACTTTCCTTACAACATTTGGTAATATTTTATTGTAATCAGGCTTTTTCCTTTTTACCAGAATCTGAAACTCCAGATCTCACTCAAAATATGTTTATTTAAAAACAAAAATTCCCCCTAAAAGTTTTGTTTTAGGCTATTTGGCAGCAACTCTGTTATTCTGTGAACAGCTCTTAACAGACTGGGTTCTGGTAAAAAATGTTTTGTCAAAATACTCCTAAGCAACTCTGTTGTTTCAAAGGTTTTTCTTCTCTGAAAGCATTTAACTAAATGATGCTGCTTCCATGATGTGTAACACTTGTTCAGTGTAACCACTCCAGGAAGAGATTTGTTGGAGCAAAATGTTCATTAGAGACAGTGGAACCTGGTCCAGCATGGAGCTTAAAAGAACAGGCCTGACCTGTATCAGAAAGGGCAGATTCAGATCAAGTTCTGCTCCAGCCGTTGTCACCTGCCTTTTCACCTGTTTTTACTTCAAAACTCAAGAGCAGTTGCCAATGCCATGGGATCCTGCTCCACAGGGGAATATCAGGTGTTTTCATTCAATGATAGCAGTGAAATGACTGGTTTCAATGGGAAAAGCTTCTTGTTTCAGAGGTAAAGAGACCCCATCATTTGAGAACTGGCCATTTCTTCTCCTAAAAAGGTGACCTTCTTTTCTATTAATGATTTCTGATCAGCCATTAATCTCTCCGATCTATCGTTTTACTGTATTTTCACTAGATTTGTGAGGGAACTTCCAAGGCCAATCTTGCAAATGTCAGATATTTTCAGGATGCTGGTGCCTTTGTCCTTTCTCAGGAGAGATATTTGACCAAATAGATTTTCTGTGCTTTGTCAAACCTGCTGTCAGGATAGATCTCCATACTAGTGCAGTGACTTGAAAACTGGAGTTCACCTTTGGTTTGGTGGGATTTTGTCTGACACATTATATTCTACCAACCCATAAGATACTGGCACAATGCAAGAACATTTTTGAAGACCATGTATGCCTCATCATTCAGAATTCTTCACTGCATTTAGTTTTAGAGCAGTGTAGTTTTAAAACTGTGGCATTGTGCAGTCAGGTCTAAAATTAGTTCACCTCGAACACAGAGCGTTTGTCAGACTGTCTGCTGCTGGGGAGTGCTGACCCACTAAGTACAAGTAGTCTTGAATCAGTGAGTTTCTTAGAGTCTGGGGTTTTGTAAGTGTGATGACAGTAAAGAAAAAGGTTATTTGTGCTTCTATCATAACAAACCAATGTGAAATAATTCTCAGAATAACAGTCTAAATTTCCATCGTTAGTTTCTTCATCCTCCAATTTTCCTATCTCATTTATCTAAAATATTTATTTGATATAGAACTGCAAAAAACTGGAGATATTTTCAGCCAATAGTTTAGATTATGGCTAAAAACGAAAATATAAAAAGTGTGCTGTTATCATAAATACTGGTTGCACAAATCACCAGTTTCTTAGTCTTCTTCCTTAGGGCAGTCTGGAATCTTACCAGAGGTGCCAGTGAGACCTGGGTGTCAGTAAAATGTCTGTCTAAGGGTGACCCTGGGAAGGAGTGGCTTCCAGCCCTCCGCCGAGCCCCACAGCCAGGGTACATGTCTGGGCATGGATTTGTGTCCCCCTCCACATTCCCTCCACACCAGGCTCCAGCCTTGTGAGACAGCTTGGAGAAATGCCACTCAAGCAAAAATGAACCTACGTTGCAGAAATTGCATTCATTGTAAGTTTAAAATAAAAGCCATCAGTGTCAAAAGGAAAAAGAAAGGGAAAAAAAAATAAAAGGCAAAAAGAAAGAAAAAAAGACAAGAAACAAGCTCTGTCCTACACAACCACATTGCTGGCTGCAAACAGCTGAACATTAGTCAACCCTTGACTGCACAAAGAGAGACTGGTTGTAAACAAAACGGGGAGAGCTGAGACAGAGCCTTCTAACGAAGGCTATTGAAGTTTGTGCTCTCTGTAACTTGAAAGCCGCAAATGCTGAAAGAGCCATCTGTATTAAACCATGGCTGGGATCATGTTCATTAGCTGGTTGGCTGTAAATATAGCCTCCCCCCAACACAAAAGGTAACGCATGTCAGCTCAAACCATCACCAGCAGGTTTGTGTAAATATTTACTGGGCTGTTCAGACTGCTGTAATTTGAGGCTGTTGATGTCTCACAAACAAGTTGGAAAATGAGCTGGCAAGTTCCCGAAAACAGTGTCAGAAGGCAGCTCTGGTACAGTAGAAGGAATGAGAGCTTTGTGCTCTTTTCTCTGAGGGCTGCAGGGTTTCCCAGCTACTCCAGTCTGGCTAGCTTTTGGTCTCCTTACAGTCCAAACTCAGAATTACAGTTTTATACCTTATTACACTTTGTTTTTTCTTTAGATTCTAGGAAAATGTTTCTTGGGAGTTTTGCATGTTATGACAAAGATGAGAATTTTTCTTTTTAACTAACTTTTTATTCCTTCTTTCATAAAGATACATCAGCCTAAAGCCTTTGTAAGAGGACTGCAGGATCAAAGGTGGCTCACCCACCTGAGGGAAACTTCAGCCCCAATCCCCTGTGGATCATGGAAAAATGTTGGGGTAATCTCCATATGGATAAACAACCACTGCATTGGTCTTTTGGGCTTGGGATGACTGCACCAAGTATCCAAGTCTATTGGAGAATGCAGAGTAGAGTGGCTGAATATGGCACACAATGTCTCTGCTAGTCCCAAACCTGGGGGAGCAGAGAGCCACAGCTGGGTCTTCTCCAGGAGGCAGGGGCAGGGCACAGGTCAAAGCTCTGACTCCATGTCTGCCCACACACTTCATTCCATCTGTGCAAGCTCTCAGTCTCCTGGGATGGTATCTAACAGGCTCTGCCCAGGGAGCAATTTGGATGTGGACATCCTACGAAGTGGGGAGTAGAAGCAGGATGAGAAATTTCAGCAATCTCCTGAGGCATAAAGACATACCTCAGGACTGGGACACAGTCTCTGACCTGTTTTACACTGGGGTGTGGCTGCAGCTTCAGCAATCACCTTTCCCCTATCTCCTTGGGGTAGAAGAAATCCCCTATTCACAAAAAAAGCCAAATTCAGGAAAGATCATCCTTCCTCTACTCTCATGGTGTATGTGATGCCTGCGTATAATTTTAAAGATCTGCATAGTGATAATTATCTGAGTAGCCTTTTTTGGGACACTTCTATTTTTGGAGTGTGCTGGTCCCCAGAGTATTTTCTTTTTTTCTTCCCAGTGAAGGGAGAGTTTAGGGACCAGAAGTGATCTGTGAGTCCAGGGAGCAATACACAGAGAAATGCTCCTTGGGGCTGAAGGGCTGGGAAGGGTGGTGCATTCAGCATGTGCTCTATGCTTTTAGCACTGCTCAGCACTGGAGGTACCCCCTCAGAAATGACACATTTCTCTCTCTCATGGAGGGTGCCATTGTCCAAACGAGCTGCAGGCATGGTGACAAGGAGATTTTTCCAGAAGAGTTCTGTTGTCCTCACTGATGAAAATCATCCCTATCCAAATGAATCATTGGCATCTGGGTGGCATTTGCTGCACTGAAATGTGATGAGGATTCCAGAGCGATGTAAAACAGTTGGGGCAGGTTTTAGAGAAACTCTGCTGCCCTCCTGGTGTGTGCAGCAATGCAAGGGGTGGGGTGGGATCTGGTGTGTGGTGCAGCCCCATTACCTCCCTGGGACATGGCTGGGTACATGTGGCTGTCACAAGGCACCTGTGAGAGCTGCCTCCAGCTGTCTGGGCTGTTGCTGTGCATTGCCTGCCTCCAGGAGCAGGGAAAAGCATGGGTGGCCCAGCTCAGGGGGGCATCAGCATTGTTTCTGGGTATGTGTCACGAAGCAATCAAGCAACAAAATGACTGCAGCTTTATAGCCAGGTGTACTATTGTGTTATGTCCTATCCCTGAATTATGATGTGCTGAGTGCTGCAGAGCTGTCATCTCAGATCTTGAAATTGTTCAAGGCAAAGAGATTTAATTTCCCGCAGTGAAGTGCCCTGGACATACACAAGCTCATGGTTTAGTCTAGGAGACTTCATGTGATAGACCTCAGAGTCTGATCCTGTGATCTCAGTGTCTTACAATGTGACTTGTGCACTGAAAGCAGCCCCGGGAAGCCAGCTGTGTAACACCCAGATAGTGAGTCATTTCATTTGTTTGGTGACAGAGGACAGGCTTGCAGCCTCCACATATAATTCAGTATTTCAGGTGATTTCCATCTGAGGTGGGGCTCTGTCACACCAAAATTTCAACTCTGACAACCATGTAAAGAGAATGTGCACTCTCCCACCCAGCCTTCATTGACGGCTTTCCTGTTGAGCATGAGGAAGGCATTCATATGCTCATGGTATGCATTTGAGGCAGCCTTATTTAAAGTGGCAAAAATAGAGGTCTTACAGTCCTCCTTATCAAAAATCTTCCTCCTCACAGAGTTAAATGAAGTGGCTAGGTTCCAGAATCACAGACACAACAGGTCCTGCTCTTTATGTTACTGCAGGAAATGAATAATACAGATACTACAAGGACAAAAGGCTAGATCTGGTCCTATGGGGGAAAAATAAAACCCTGTCTGCACTACGGCATTGTGTGGGTGTGTGTTGCATCAATCTCCATTGGAGGGCATTTATCTTAATGGCCAGAACTAGTTTACTGTGAGAAGCTGTATTGTGGGCACCCCGAGAGCAAGGACGGAGCTGGCCTGGAGAGAGGACGAAATCTCTTTGCTTAAGGGATCACTGCCAATGGGTTAGACATGAGTCTTGCTCTGTCAGTCATCTTACACTGTGTGTAAATGCAAAGTGGAGAAGCTTCCTCAGATGGCTCTGCCTCCCAAAACAAGGGAAGCACAGGAAGATGTGAAGTAAAATAATTTTAATAATGAATTTTTCCATCTACCATCACTCCATCACCTGAAAAAGCAACCCAGAATGTAAAGATGTTACCATGCTGACTGATGTGGGCAATAAACAAAATCTTTTATGCAGATATTCATGTAAAGGGTATGATTTCCTCATTATGGAAAAGCTTTTTTTTCTATAATCAGAGAGTCTTTCTTCTTGGCTCACATCAGCTTCAGTCCATCAGCTTTTGCTGACAGCATCCCTCACTTGGGTCATTCAAAGAGGAGAGGAAAAATATTACTTGTCATAGCTATAAGCTGCTAGAAACCACAGTGAGGTGAAAAAAAAAAAATCTGTCCAGTTAAAAGCAAGGAGTGAATCTAAGAACTCTATGCCAAAAGCCTTTCATATTTTCAGTTGCTCCAGCTGATCACAACTTGTGCTGGTGGTGTCACTGCACTGTGCCATGGTGGGGTGCATTTGGCACATACATTTGAAAGGAGGCTACTCAATGCAGCTGTTACATACATCCTCCCCTGGCACGTAGGGTGTCCCAATGGCCAGACCGTAGCCTGCCAGCCTGCAGGACAGGACACCATGCTGGTTACCATGTGATCAGTTATAGCAGTAGTGACAACTGTCCATCTTTGTCTTTTTTTGTGACAGTGGAAGAGAGGGAACTTTACCAGCAGGTCGAGCGATGTGACGGTCTCCCTCTCCTAAGCACTGGCCATGCCATACCTGCAATGTGGCATGCAGATTTGAGCTGTCCAGTACAGAAAAGACATGGAGGGAGACTGGTGAAGGCTCACTAGTATGGTTATGATGTGGAGCATCTAATAGATGAGGAGAGGTTGAGAGAGTTGTGACTGTTTAACTTGGAGAAGGCTGGGGCATATCTCATCAATAAATATCTGAGTGGGTAATGAAGTTGGAGCCAGACTTTTCTCACTGTGCCCAGTGACAGGGCCAGAGGCAATGGGCACAAACTGAACCACAGCAGGTCCTGTCTGAGCAATTTGGAACACTTTTTAATGTGAGGGTGACTGAGTCCTGGAACAGGTTTCCCAGAGAAGTTGTAGAATCTGCAGGCTTAGAGATATTTAGAACATGAGTGGAGAGAGTCCTGCATGAGCATGGGCATTGGATTAGATGATCTCCAGAGGTCCCTTCCCACCACTAGCTCTTTCAGGGAACTGACATTTCCTGGAGTCAGAGCATCCATGCTGGTTTTAACTGAGGTCTTACATGGCTGTAAAATCCAATGTTTATGAGAAATATTTTCCCATATATAGGAGAACAGGTGTTGTACTTAACAGAAATAATAAAAGACATTTTTAACAGACTAAATTTGATTGTTGTATATTTAAACATCCTTGTACCTTGAAGGAAGGTTCTGAAGTTCACCCTATTGTGGATTTTATAGAGGTGGGAAGCGGTTTTTAACCAGAGTGCATAAAAGACTTTAAGATAAGACCGACATCTTTTACTTCCATCTGACTCATCCAGAAAATCTTGTTACATATTTTGATCTGAAATTAGCAAACATCAAGAAAGTTTATCTAAGTTAACAGCTGTCATGTCTGTAGTCACTCCTGCATAACTTTAATTATTGCCTTATGTCTGTCTCGTGCTACTGTACAGGAGAAATACGGAAGGTCTTGTCCTTTACAACCAGCTGCTCTGAAATCACAGAACTGTGTATCCTCTTACTTGGATTGTACACTGAAAAGCCTGGTCACTAAAAAGCCTGGCCTGTGTAAAAAGTGAGTTGAGGTCTCTTGAGTCTGTACTTCTTGAATAAACACTAGAGTCATGGAGAAAAGAGGTTATTTGGATGCATTTAAATACTCATGAATACACATTTTTAAATTGTCTAGGGTATCTATTTGGTCAAATCCCTATGCAAGCCGCAAAAAAACCCCAAACAACTTAGTGAGGAACAGAAGAGAAATTAAGGTAGGATGTTACAATTTATTGTGCAGACATGAAAATTATAGCAGAGATTACTTTGGAAGACTTGCAATTGCATCAATTTTCAGATGGCTCCTGGCTGGCACAGGGAGGTGTTTCCAGACTGTAGGTAGGCTGACACATGGCAGGGATCACAAACTCCAGGTAGCCCTGGCTGCTGGCTGTCATCCATCAGCTTCTGATCTGGCAGCATTTCACAGAGCCCTGGAGGGAGAGCTTCCAGCACGGGCTAAGGGAGGCTGGAAGCATTTCTCACCATTTAGCAGTGATACACCCTGTGTCCCAGGCAGTCAAGGAGAAGCTCTTAACAAGCCAAGAGCAGTTTGGAAGATGGAAATAAGTACATCTGGGAAGACAAGGCGTCAGTCCTTACTGTGCTGATGGAGAATGAAGCCTTTTCCCCTCCTGTGGTACCAGTCTCTCATCCAGCCATGGATCCTCGTCCCAGCTAGAGTCTGAAGCCTCTCCTTACCGGCCTCTATCCATTTTAATGTCCACACCCCTTCCTACAGTTCTTGGCCAAATTTATTCCCACAGAAATAATTTTTGTTCTGTTTGACTACAAACTGCTCTTTTCTAGGCAGATTGGGCGCAGCAGTTGTGGTGTTTGGAGGTCAGATTGGAGAAGTTTTCTTCCTTCACTCTTATTTCAAATGCTCAAGCTGCAGCGCTGGGACAGGTCTTGTTCTGCTCCAGATGAGCTTCCCTGGCTTGAGCTGGTGCAGTCACCGGGCTTTTGGGAAATGTAAATGCTAAGACTGCAGAAATCCCTGGTAAGAGTTAAACTGCTGCTTTTTTAAGAGGCAACCAACTTTGGGCAGCACTTTTATGAGAATAATGACAAACTACTTACCTCTCCATACCCTGCCTCCAGACCCAAACTCTCTGCTCCAACACAGGGGTAGTTAAACTTTTCAAATGCAAGATTGTGTTTGTTTGATTTTTTTCCCCCTAACATGGACAAAACTATTTTTTTAATTCCTTCTCAGAAACTAGTCAATTGTTCTAAAATGTCTTGAATATAAAAGCAGATTCTCTCCAAGATAAGCCAGAACAACAAAAGTATTTATCCCAGATTACCAAGGCCAGGCAAAGTTAAGATCAGGCAGATGAAAGATTTGATATAGAATGTAGAGAGTAAACTGTGCTTTGAACAGAGACTATGAGAGTGACACATAGTTAAGCAAGGTTTAGGAGTGCCAAGTTCATCCTACACTGTTAAGAGCTGCTTGTTTTTCTGGGTATGAAATAGGTAAGAGTTGCTTGTTCTTCAGCAAGTGCTGACACTGAGCTGTGGAAACACACCAGACAAGCAGGAGGCCCCAGGCCTCCAAAGCCAGTGTAGTTCCCCAAATAAGCTAACAACCCAGAGCTGCTCTCTGCAAACCCAGGCAGTGGTCCAAGACTGATATGGCATGACAATCAGGTAAACACTTAGCAGAGGCAACAGTGTGTAGGCTCTGTTTGGCAAGAGATTGTCCTTGATCATGGGACACCATCCTCCTGCCTCAGACCTGTAGAGACCAGGGCAGAAATATTCTCTCTGTCTGGGGTCTGCACCTCTCAAGTGCACAAAGTGCAGGTATGTCCTGGCCTATGTCCCCAGCCTGAAGACGTTGCTATACCACCAGCATGCTGGAGTATAGCTTAGGATTTAGTTGTAGCTGGAGCCATTCAGCACATTGGGAAGAGTTTAGGAGCTCAGAGCGGGGTCAGTGGGACTACATGTGCTCAAGTATTCCCAGTATGTATAACGTGTGTGGGATGATGAAAACGGTGAAATGATCTCATCCTCTTCAACTATATCCAGGACTGCAAGGCAGAGCACTTCAAGCCATATGATATTTTATCCTGGCTGCTGATTTGCCAGCCAGCACAGAAGTTCACAAGTGATTTATTAAAAAAATGTTGCCTGCATGGTGTAAGGGTGTAAGGGAAGATAGGCAAAAGGATATGAAATATCCTCTGTTTGTTGTTCCTTAAGCATTGTAATGTGCAGGCACTCACAGAAGCTGGCTATGGCAACATGTTTGAAAGAACTATTTCAAACAGCTGATAACAAGAATGTAACCCAGACAACTTTTCTTAAGGGAAAAATGAAAGGAAGGAAAGAAAATATTTTATTCAGTGTTAATCTGTGGATTTACTGTTAATCTGTGGATTTTATACTTTGACAGTGTCTGGCTGTCAGCCTCAAGCAAGAACATAGAGAGTTGTAGATGTATGCAAATGCCCATTATTTTGTTTTTAAGGGCATAGTTGCTTCATTCTATCCACATGTTTTGTGTTTGTAGATGTGCCGTGGGCAATGGTTGTGCTTGCTGGGGAAGGCAGGGACTAGAGGGAGTGAGGGGAAAGGAGTCTGAGCCCTCACAGCTGTAGCAGGGGCTGTGTGTTGTTTGCAGGTTTGTGAAATGATCTAAGCCCATCAGACAAAGAGCCACCCTCTGGTGACATCTTGAAAGTCCCGTTCTTATCACTTTTATGGCTAGTGTGGACTCCTAAGCTCCATGGTCATCCAGGAGGCTGGACCTGAGGGCATCATGGGGCATTCTTGGCTCCCAGAGAGCAAATCCTTAAAAATCCAGCTTTGCTGTTTTGCCTGCAATCTTCTTTTCCAGGGAGAGCTTACCAGAATGCAAATAACAGGTATAAAGGAAAAGAAATACACTTCCTTAGGGAATAGTGAGGCACAGGACGGGAGAAAGCCATCTGCATAGAGAGGAGCCTAAGGACAACTGCAGGTAAATGAGAAATTGATCAAGGACATTGTGGATGCCTCGTCCCTGGAAGAGGTCAAGGCCAGGTTGGATGGGCTTGGAGCACCTGATTTAGTAGGTGGCATCTCTGCCTGTATTAGGAGGGTTTGGTCCCTTCCAACCCAAACCATTCCATTCTTCTATGATGCTATTGCTTAGACACTGACAGCAACAGCTAAAAAAATACAGTGAGATCTTTTGAGGTAATGAGAAGCAGGTATGGTTTGTGGAGCAGAGCAGCTATAGCATAGAAGAGAGTGGGGAGAAAGAGCTGGAACATCTTGGCAGGAGGAAATCCAGTGGGTATTTCTCCCTAGCTGACTTTGTGCTGCCAGAAATTTTCTTTTTAATCCCTTTTGTGATTACTGAAGACCTGGATTTTTAAAGCCATGATGGGTTTTGACATAATGAAGCTGGAGTTTCCCTTCTGCAAAAGTTTTAAAGGGAGAGGTTAACATGGCTCAGTGCCACAATTCACTGGTCTCCCAGTGTGCTCCAGCATAGCTTTGCTCAGCAAGAAAATGTAGTTCTTTCATGAGCACTGGCTGTTGCTGTGTTGCTGCTAGGTCGGAGTTACATATTTGACTTGGTCAAAGTATAATTTAGCATGCTAGGATTGTTCTTAGGATCTGTTATTACAGAGCTGTGAGCTTCTAATGGGAATTTTAAGGGACAGAAAATGTTGCGATTGATCCCAGAGCTCCTATTCCAGTTCATCTATAGAGCATTGGCTGTATTATATCCTATAGAAGGCAATAGTGCTACATTACTCAAGAGTGGCTGGCACACACTGGGCAGAACTAACTCTGACAAAATTATTTTATTTGGAAAACATATCAAATCAATCTGAACATCAGGAGTTATACACAAGTCTTAAAGACTCCTTCCAAACTCTCCTCGGGCAACTCAGGATTTATTCAGCAGGGTTCAACTGTGGAAGAGCAGCATTTGAGGTCAAAAGTACAAGCCACTTTTATTTGCTTTGCCAGCAGGAGACTGTGGGGAGATCCTGAGCAGATAAACTGATTTGTGCAACAGAGAGCTTGCAAATAGGGGGCAGGTTTGGCTTTAATGTCATTAGTGACAACAAAACAGTGAACAGAATGCTGTAATTGTCAGTACCAAAGAACTCTATCTGGAGCTCTGCTGTTGATGAGTAATATCCACATCTTTTCTCTGTACTTTTAATTTCTCTATCTCTCCAGGTGGATGTCTAGGTGAACATTTATGAGGTTGGCTAGAAGGCAACGAGACAGTTCAAGGCAAGTAGCAAATGCCTGTTTTTAATAGTGCCTTTCTACCAGGACACTAACCATGCTGCTATCCTGACCTGAGGTCAGCAACAGGAACAGTCTAGTCCCAAACAAAGGCTTTTAGGCTTTTCTCTGCATGTGGGTCCTTTCAGACTGCTGGTGGCATGAGGCCACCACCAAGAGCCCTGTGAGAACTACATGATGTAGGACAATTGAGGGACTGAGGCACAAGAATGATTCTGATGGTGGTGAGAGATCACTGGGTACAGTTTACTTGTCTTCTCAGTCCCTGTTGTTGTGTGTTCAGAGTTAACATGTGCTGCAGTCTTGAGACTGCAGATTCTGACAGCTGTAAAGTCCCACTGTAGGAAGAAGATAGGCTGTTGACATGGGTGGATTTAAAAGAAGAATAACTGAGAGCTGTTTTGAGAGCTGAATAATCTTCTTTATTCTTTCTTTTTTTTTCCCTTTAATAGTCCTTTCAGTAGCAAAGGCAATCCCCAGCAAAGGGTGGCATCTCATTGTGTCAGGCATCATTCAAATACATATTAAAAGGTTGCTTCATTCCAAAGGATTTACAGTCTAATAGGGCAGACAAAGCAAGACAGGAAAGATGAAGTTACTATATCTACACAAGAAAATAAAGTAGGAGAGGGCCTATTCCCTAGCCCTTGAGGCCAGTGATGGTATGTTTTGTGTCCACATGGCTAAGCACTCCCTGATGGTGACTGGAGAAGGGGGAACTCTTCTGTCCAAGATGCCTGCTGGGGCAGTCCCTGCTTCATGCTGTCCTCTGAACTGAGCATTGACATTGTCTGGGGGAAATCAAGTCAGCATGGGCCAAAGCCATGTGAAAGAGTGTGTTAACAATTAAACAGTGTAGACAATTGTGAGCCAGTACTTGAGTCCTTGCCCTGGTCTTGTTTTAATTACCATTTTAATGAATTGATTTTTGACCAACATTTTGTGGGAAACCCATGACAAAGCATGAAATCCAACCTATATCTACTGAGTCTTCCCCTGGAGCACCATACATCACTCCTTCTCTCTCATTCATTAACTTTTTTATATCCTTTCTGTGCTACATTAGTGTTTAGAAACAAATCCTGCAGAGAATGTCAGTTGGATGTGGTCAGTAGCTGAGGATGCCAGTTGGACATGATCAGTACTATGAAAAAAGATGCCCCAGTAAAAGGAGGATATAGGATCAACAAGTTGTTTAATTTGGTAGCTAGTTTTACCATTTTATGAAAACAGAAGATGCCTTAATGGGGTAAGAAAGCATGTCAAGGAAATGTGTTCATTGACGTCTGATTTCATTCATCCATACATCCTCTCTTTGGTCCTCAACTTGGATGCAACAACTCATCTTGTATTTACAGACCCCCCGAAGATACAATTTAAAAATCCAATTTGAAATTATTTGTCTGTAAACAAACTGGATGTTTGTTTCCTAGCTGTGTAGCTGAGATCGTGTTTGGTTTTTGCATGGCCTCTTGAACAAACTTGAAGAGCATACCTCCTGACCTCACCATCAGGCAGATCAAAGAGTGAAGCAGAACAAGGACCAGATACAGACTGAAGTCTTTAGCCTCCAATATTCATTTGCAGTTATTAAAAGGGAAATTATCTGAAAGAGAAAATTCAAGCATCCTTCTCCTTAAGAAAAGTTCTGTAGTATCTTTCTTGGTGCCAGGCCAGGCTGGGTATGAAGTTGTTTGTCCATCCTGAGGGAAGGTCACAGTACTTCAGAAGTTCAAGGCAATCTAGTTCCAGAAGGCAACAATGCCATCAGTAGGTTTCCTATCATGCAGGCCTCTCTGGGAAATGTTGCCCTTGGAAAGAGCCATGCATCCTTCTTGCTGCCTTTGAAACATCAAGGCAAGCTCAGAAAAATATGGCAAAGTGACTGTGGTGGTCATAGTGTTTCATAGAGTGAGTAGTCCTGTATTTCCTGCATAATAAGACTATTCCTTGTCTTTGGTCAAGACATAAAGGGGAGCAGAAAATGATTATTCCCTTCCCTTATTACATGTGTGTGCAAGGATCACTGAATAAAGACTCTTGTCTGCTTCTTGGAAGGTCAACAGTGATGTGCCATTTACAGCTATGTGACTTTTCAAGCCTTCTGGTCCATGAAATCTGCATTCTACACAAGAAATGTAAAGGACAGTTTACTGCTAAGAGAAAACATTTATTACATCGCATTTAACATAGGTTCTGCACTGTTTATACAATTTCTAAACAGCAGCACAAGAGGATTCTGGGGCAAGGAACAAGGCAAATTACAAGACTTGTCCAAGGACATATAGGAAATATGTTTTTGAAGCAAGCAGTATTGGTTGGCCCAGACCATGTCTGGCATGTGCGTCCCAACACAGAAAGAGTTGCCTTCAACTGGCTTGCTTTGTTGGCAGAGAAGGCTTTCGTAGACAGAGATAAAAGTGTCCAGAAAGGTCCAAGAGCAAGAACGGGACCACCAGGTGCCAGAGGAGTAAGAGAGGACCCAGAGAATTAATTTACCAAAGCAGAAAGGCTCCCCCTTGTGAAGTGCAATAAGATCTCTTTGGTCCCCTCAATGACTAGGTATTGCATATTGTCACACGTTTGCAGGAAGTGCATAAGGTACAAACATGCAATGGGTAGTTGCCTCTAACTTGCAAAGAAAGCTACATTTTCTAAATTGATTAAGGTGATTGGTTTCCAAACCCCAGACCATATTATCTTAATTTGCTTCTAGTTTGTTAATTATAATCTAGCATGCTAATTTTTCTCTCTGAACTGCAGAACAGCAGCTCCCAGACTGCTGTCTCTAGCTAATATCACTGACTGCTACTCCTGCTGCTGTTGTTTCATCTGCACAGACTTTTCCAAATCACTAATCATTTCATCAGCATTCAAAAATGACATTAAAGATGTGCACATAAAGTCTTCCTGCATTTGTGAGAGGCAACAGTGGGGGTTACTCAAGGGAAAATCTTAAAATAAGGTCATTATTCAACTTCCACAGGCTGTTCTTTTCTTTCATCTGCAAGTTAATTTTCTAATACATTAATTGTTCATAGAAGAAAGTAGCAAGCAGACGGAAAACCAGTGGGATTGTTTCTTTAGCAAGTGGTAACACCACACTTGAAATTAATGAGGAGATCCAGATAAGTGACTTGGAAAGTACTTTTTTTTGCTTTTGTTTGTAAATGGAAATTAATTTCCTCCAGAAGAAAGGTTCAGTCAAGATGAGGATGCTCCGAAGACACCCCATGAAGGGGATCCCATACTTATCTTTTATTAGTGCGTATTCTGAAGTTTATGGTTGTGTTTTGATAATTCACACCCTGAATCTATATAGTTCACACACACACACCCTCTTACCTTGCGTGATGTTTTCACTGGCATCAACCCTGCATTTATATGCGCATCTGCAGACTATTCGCTACAATGCTGCCTTCAGAGCAATGTCAAATTTACTGCTGTAGCATCAAGAACAAAAAAGACTGTGAGTTGTACCCATGGTGCTGAGAGACATGACCCCATCACATGCTGGATGTGACCTCATGGTGGAAAGACACCTGCCTGGTTAGATGTTGCAGGCTCTGGTTCATGACACTGTAAGGAAGCATGGCCAGCCTGGGGCATTTTGCTCCCACATGAAGTCTTTATGTCTCTGGCAAATGAACCATTTCACAAAAGCCCAAGGTACTCAGCCTCTGTCTGAGCCCCACTCCATGCCAGGGAATTGATGGGCTAAATGTCATCCTTTTACAGTAAGCTAGAAGAACGGTGATCATGCACACAGTGGTAGACATGATATATTCCTAGGTCTGAGGTTGTCTCATAACATGAAACCAGCACTTCAATATCTGCCAGAGTTTATTTTAAACAGAAATGCTCCTCTGTTGCTTTACTGGCCACTATGCACCAGGCTCTTTCTTCAGGCAAAACATGGAAGGGAACTGCAAAAGGCTTGTGGCAAGGCTGAGGGCACTCTCACTACGTTTCTTGACATCTGTGCTAGAGAATATCAACCACGTTGAGTCCTCCAAGATGCTTCTGCCCCTCCTGTCCCCACGGGAGCTAACAACAGCCCTGTGCCCACGGCTCTCTGGGCTTCAGGGTGACCCTCCTTGTTCCCCTCTTCTCTTCACAGGGGTGGAAGGCATGCCCACTGCCGAGGTGACCTTCATGTGAGTCCAGCTGGCAACTGCATCCTCCAAGAATGTTGTAACAATATCATTTACAAATCACTTGTGGGTCATAAGCTGAGGAAATTCTAAAATATTCTCTTAGCCATTTCAGTTCATTTGTTGTTTGCTTGTGGATTCAAGCAAGGAGCATAAGAGATGGATATATTTTCTTCCTTGCTTCTTTTTTATGTGGAACTAAATTAGATCTCTATGCTGCGACTGGGCTATAAAAGGGGCTCCAATGCAGGCAGGGCAGGTGATTCAAAACAAAAGGCCTTGATTGAAGTGGTTACAATACACAGAACCACTAATGTTATTCTGGGCCATTCAGTGTGGTTTATAGCATTGTACAACAACAAACAAAGATGAAACTCACTGTGCTTACTGACTCAAGAAATTTTTTCTTCAATTCATTTTGTCCCACTCATTTAAGGAATTTATTTTAAAGGTTTGGAACGTTTTGTGACTTCCCCCCCTTCCCCAACCCCCCAGACCATTTTCCTGTCCCCAAAGCCCTTTTTATCAAAGATATCTTTGTAAATAACCTCTTTTTCTTTCTGTGCACTGGGCTGTCCTGCCAAATTAGCTGTGCTGCCATGGAGACGTGGCATCAGCAATCCTTGTTCTTTTTCTGTAGGATTTCACTAGGCCCTTGTCTCAGGCCTTGACTAAATTAGAAAAAATAATGAGATATTGAATGTAAATGTTATACTCTTAACATTTTTGGTAATGGTCTGTAAGTGTTGTAATATTTCACCATGCAACATCTTAGTTTTTTGCTGAATACACATGTCTGTTGGGTTTTAGTTTACCCTACTTCATTCAAGCAGGATATCAATACCCTTATTTAGCAAATAAGCTGGTTAGAGAGATAGTAATCTATATATTTCTAAACAGTGAAGAACATAGATGAACCTTTTAGAAATTATGTAATCTATTTATTTATTTTTCTTGTGAAACATGCTTCAATATTTAGCAACACAATAAAGGTCATTTATTTACAAAATGGACAAAACAATGTCTCTGTTCTACCTCTGGCTGGAAATGACACTTCTGTAAAACTTGCTGCACATACCACATGAGATACATCACATTTCTCATCCATATTTCTTGCCTCCTGTGTTCAGTCAGTCCTACAGTGCTACATTTTTTTAGGAGGGTAAGTAAAGGGTTATTTCTGCAGGAAAACTTCAGACTCTGACATTTCCTGATGGAAAAAGGCAACTCAAAATCAAATCTGCCAAGAATTTCCCTGTGAGCTCCAAAAGGGAGCTTTATGAGACAATTAAAAATGTTTCTATAAATACATTAGCAACAAAAGGAGGGCTTAAGGAATCTCTATCCTTTATTGGATGTGAAAGGAAACATAGTGACAAAGGATGAGGGAAAGCCTGAGGTACTTAACATCTTCTTTGCCTCTGTGTGTAATACTAACACCAGTTCTCCAGTTATTCCACTCTCTGAGCCAGAAGACATGGATGGGCAGCAGAATGAAGCTCCCATATTCTGGGGGAAAATGACCAGCAACCTGCTGCACCTCTTAGACACACAGGGATCTGTGGGGCCAGAAGGGATCCATCCAGAGATTCTGAGGAAGGTGATTAAGTTGCCCACCAAGCCACTTTCCATCATCTGCCAGCAGTCCTGACTCACCAGGGAGGTCCCAGTAGACTGGAAATCAGAAAACGTGATGCTCATCTACAAGAAGGACCAGAAGGAGAATCTGGGGAACTACAACCCAGTCAGCTTGACCTTGGTGCCCAGGAAGGTTGTGGAGCAGATCTCTTGAGGGCCATCATGTGACATGTACAGGACAACCAGGGGTTCAGGCCCAGCCAGCATGAGTTTATGAAAGGTGGATGCTGCTTGATCAACCTGGTATCCTTCTGTGACCAGGTGATCTGCCAGGTGGATGAGGGAAAGGCTGAGGATGTTGTTTACCTAGGCTTTGGTAAAGCCTTTGACACCATTTCCCACAGCATTGCCCTGGAGAAACTGGCAATTCCTGGCTTGGACAGGCACTGTTTTCTGGGTTAAAAACTGGCCAGAGAGTTGGGCCCAGAGAATGGTGGTGAATGGAGTTAAATCCCTGCAGCCTGGGCCCTGGTGGTGTCCCTCTAGGCTCAGCAGTGGGGCCAGTTCTGTTTGATACCTCCACTGGTGATCTGGACAAGGGGATTGGTTTAGTGCTGGGCTTGTCAGTGCTTGGCTAGTGGTTGGATTCAATGTTTTGAAAGGTCTTTTCCAAGCTAACAATATTATGATTCTTTGATTTATGGGGAGGAGTCAGGTTTTCAAGTAGATTTATATTGTGTGTCTGGAGCACAGTTTTCTCATGGCAAAGCTTTGGCTGGGGGACAGAGCAAGTATTGCAGAAGTGATTTCTGTCCATGCATTAGCGTGAAGGCAGATGAGCTTCCCAGTCCAAAGTTACTCAGAGTTCCTTGCTAAATGATGTACTTTCTCCTCTGAAAATACATATCAGTGACAGGACTAATAAGGAACCATAAACACCATCCAGAGAGCTGACAAGTGTTTAAGTAGCAATTGAATTAGATAATGAGATTTTTTTCCCCCGCAGTGTTTTCATTCCCCCCAGGGATAACTCAGGGGAGTTTTTGAATGAACTAATGTGAGAGAAAAAAAGGCAGAGCTGCATTTTGAAGTTTCAGTTTTCCAGGAATATTTTTTTTGCATTGCAGAGTCAGTTTCCTGTTCCTCCTCAAAAGATGCCAGATCAATGGCTTTTTAGCAGAAATAAGCAATAGAAAATGAACAAAAAAATTCCCTAGGAAACTTCACCTCTCCTCCCCTCCCCACCGCTGACACTGTATTTGCAAAAATAGGTCAATGTTCACATTGAAGCCATTGAGTTTGCACAATCACTTCCCTTTATGAAGATGTCATCTTATGGTATTGACCCCTTCCACAGCAGATGGAAATTCCCTGAGTGCAGCTACCTGCAGTGATCTCAACTGGAGACGAGATGACTGTTATGCAAACCATCATTCTCACTGCTAACAGGAACAGTATAAAGAGTCCAGAAAAATAAAAGATAAGAAAGTCCCTTTGAATTTACTTCCTTGAGCATTTTTGACAACATATTCTATGAGACAAGATGATCGCTAGAGGAACTGTAATTTCTTCATGCAGTTCCCAGTCTGAGTGGCACAATTTACAGATGGACACTCCATGCACTGTTGTAGGACATTACTAGAAGTGCCTAAATTGGTTATCAAAATGCTTAAAAGAGCATTTGTCTTTGGATGTCTGATAGATTTAAATGTACTTATTGGACACTAAAATAGAGCTGAAGAGTGTTAGCTGAAATCAGTGGTCTAGCACTAATGTGGTGTTACAAATTTTAAAGCCACAAACTATTAGAAAATCCCTAATACTGAAGAGAATTTTCTGTTCCAAAGTCTACTTTGCTGTTCATTCTGTTTCCCCATGTCTCAATGGGTTCAGGATTCCCTGCTTCCTTCATGCAACTCTAACCACAAATTACTCAAGGTCATCCTTTGGGGTTGGGCTTGTAGACACAGACCCAGCTCCAATTTACTGTGAGCCTTGGAGGAAAGGGGTGTGTTGGCCTTTCTGCTGCTCAGTAGCAACATCTGCTGGCTGTTGAGGACCTGCTGTTAGGAAGTCCAGTTAGAGGCAACTGGCTTGAAAATTATTAAAACCCCAGATTTTTCAACAATGAGATCTTGAGCTACACGTTGTTGGGAGGAAACAAGGTGCTAGAAGTAATTATGACCATGTGTTGGTTGTTCTGAGGAAAGTCACTTGTGGAGCATAAAAAGAATCCAAGAGTGCTGCAATGGGTGGGGAAATTCCTCCAACTGAGACTGCAAGAAGAATAAAATATTCACCACCTTTTGCTTGTCACTGTTACATCCTTTGATGGAGCCACAGCTTATAACTGTGACAAACTGTTAACAGCAAAGAAGTGCTTTCCTTCATTTTAGAGGAAAGGATTTGTGAAGCAGGGGGATGGCACAAATCTGAACTGACTCTCTCACATCTCAGCTAGACCATGGCAGATTATTCAAGGAGAAATTCTGTTCCCTTACCAGAATGGCTTTTCATGAACTCACAGCCCAGTACCAGTCCAAGATATGGCACAACTCTTCAGGCTGTCACCACTGTGGCTGTGTCCTTCTGTCTTGAGTCCCCATGGTTTTAGGAAGCCCTTTTATTCTCAGCTGGTTACTGCCTGTGAAATGGCAAGAGAGGAAAGCATAATGTGCATCCCTCATCTTGCAGAAATCCCCCACTGAATAAACAATTCATATGAGTGTCTAACACAAATTAAACTGTGGATTCCTGCTGATAAGTTACAGGACATCTGGAGGTGTTCTAGAAAAGTGGAATATTAAGTGCTTCATTGTAAGTTTCTTCTACCTTATGATGGGGGTAAGTGGTGTTACATGACACTAAGTAAGAAGTTATTGACTGTGTTATTGTTAATAGGACACAATACTTATTCCCATTTTACATGGACCACCAGAAGAAGCAAGAACTGCCTTTGTTATGAAGCTGAAACAATTGTGAGCACCACCTTTCATTCATAAAATTAAAAGATACCCTCAAAAAACCCCAAAGGCAATATTTTCAGGGACATTTTAAGAAAGGCTATTCCTCTTCTTGTGGCATGCAATTGTCTATCTAAAGTATGTTTCTACAGCTGTTTAACTTTAAATATTATATATATGAGCACATATTTACTATTTAAAGTGGTGATTACCATGAATTTAATATGTTGAAAGATACTTTTGAGTTTTACATCAGTTTATAAAACACTTACTGTCCCCAGTTTAGTTAATTCAATATAAAACCAAAGCTCTGCAATCTCAATATTTTCCATTATATTTTTATGTATTTAAACCTTGTTTACTCAAGGGAAATATTCCTTCATTAGTGCATTTGAGGTAAGAATAAACACAGTAAATACCACAGGCTTAAAGAAGCTGACATAATGATAATCTGAAGATAAATCATTGGATCATTTTCCAGTATTTGTCCTCTGAAGTGTGCACAAACACTCTGATAGGTATCTCACTATCTGATCTTCCTTCAGATCCAAATAAGCCACACTATGTTCTTCATTTCTCAGCTCTGTAGTAATATTTAAACTAGTCCAAAATGTTGGCATTCTTTCAACAAAAGAAGTCTGAATGGAGTTAAGAAAATTTTCTCTCAAGAATTTGAAAGGCCAAATTAGACTGGTTGCTTTGAAGCAAAATACCTTTCCTGTCCTTCTGTTTTGGCATTCCATGTTTGCAGAAGGGAGTTACTTTAATGACCAGAGTCACTACCAGCAATGCTTACGTATAGCTTATGTATGGAAAAATGTGTTGTATTATAAGCAGCTCTTTCAAAGTTCAAATCAAAGAATTTGTTTAAAAAAACCCCACCCTTACTCTAATGTAGAAGACCTCAGATAATACGGTCATTCTTCTTGATTTTCATTATACATTATCCTTACAGAGCTTAAAATTTCCAGGTGGAGAGTCCAAAGACGAAAAATATATTTTAATGGTTCATCAATATTTTAAGATTCTTTCACTACATGGATAAGCACCCGAGAGTCAAGGTATTCAGAATTTACATAAATTCAAGACTGATGAAATGAAATGTCGATATAGTTGTGATTTTTTTTTTTTCCTGGTGGAGGAAGAAACCCAAAGTATTGGCTAATGGCCATAAAGATCAAGTGATAAGTTATCTTCTCATGTTTTACTGTATTCTTTCAGCTACAAGTGAGTTATTAGCTTTAAGGAATTCATGCTATTCATGCTTCTTTTTGGAAAGAAATTTCCACCCATTTGTTGCTATTAACTTGGTCTCTACCTTGAAGTCAGCATCAGCTTCGTAGCTGAGGATACTGATGTAAAAATTATGTGAAAGTAAAACTTTCTTGTTTCATACTTTTAGAATTTTCCAAGATAGCTTGTTCTGCTATGAAATAAGGAGTTAATGAAATATTGTATTTCAGTTGTGTGTAACAAACATCAAGCAACATTTATATGAAAAAACAGTAGCAACAGAGAGATAAAATACATTATTTTAATCAAGTCCATAATTGTTTTTTCAGTGAAAGAAGAACTAATGTAATTTTGGTGTGACACAAAGATCTGTTTTTTCCAAGATGTGTCATGTGGATGAATCTTGGAAAGAAACATTTAATTACCTGTCATGGTCAAGGATCTGTACGAAAGATGTGTAAACCAGAAGTGATATATGTCTACTGCTTGTGCAGTTTCTGCATGGGCTTTTATTTATTTACATCTTTCTTGAAACCTAAAAATGTTTTATGGAGATTCTTATCATCAGTCATACTGAAATTGTTATTCTGGCCTTTTGTTTAGTAGTCCACCTCATGTAAATGGCAAATGCTATATAAGATCCAGCGAATTTTATAGTAAATGTTACTGATTTTTCTCATCCATGCAAAATAAATCTGTTGCTTGTCCTTCTCCTTAGAGATTGCATCTTGTTTTTCTGCTCCAGTGTCAGAATTGAAGTCCTTATAGAGATATATAACTACTCACTGAAAATACATAAAGAGCATGTAAACTCAGCCTTTGATCATGATCACTGTCTGCCCTGCCCCTGCCTCTAGTTGTCTATGGACACCTTTTCAAATATTGCTATAAGCATTTAGCTTATGATGAACTTAGGAAATAAAAGCACGTTTAGACACCAACATGTTAAATTTAATAATAATAATCCCAGCCACAGCTCTTTAATACATGTTAGGATTACAGCTGAAATAATTTCTGCATAAAATTTTGCAAAATTTTGGATTCTTTGTTTTAAAGAAGCAACTTAATGTGACTGTATGGGATGTGATGCGTAAGACTCCACCTCAGAAATAATGGGGGATTAGGGAAAAAAATGTTTGGAAGAATTAGCTCGGTCTCAGGGTCTGTAAACACTCACAAAATTATGCTTTATGTCCTAGTTTGTAGTCTTCCTCAGCCCGGGCTGTTCAGCAAACCAGCAGAAGTTTCATGGCAAATCCAGTGGGATTTCCATCTGTTTTGAGGGAGCTCTCCTCATATTTGTCATCTTTGTTGGATAAGGACACAAACGTAAGATGAGGTTTTCCCCTGCCACCAGGGAACTCATGTCTCTTCCAAACTCTGTCTCACAGGTATGAAACATTCCTCTTGGAATCCTTTGGACTTCCCACCACCTACAATAACAGTTTGGAATGCAGTTTGGCAAACAGCTCCTCTGAGCTCCCCCAAACCACTTAAAAGAAGCTTGGTTGAAGCCTGTGTTGGGAAAAAAGAACACTGCACACGGGCTGTGTAGAGGCTGGAGTCACAATTCACTGAGCTTTAGCAAGAAAATATGTTGCTTGAAACATAAAATGGTTGTTATGTATTAGCCAATGTCTCTTTCCAGACATTTCCTTTCTTACACCTTTTCTTACATGATGCAGAAGCAAAAACCAGGTTAAAAGCATGTTTTAACAGACAAAGCCTCACATACAAACCTATATTCACAATTTTCATTTCAGATATGTAATTAAATACAGTCTTAAGACATCCCAAAAGAAAACCCATTTTTGCTCCCTGCTTTGTGGTGAGTTTTTTGTTACCAAACTGTGACTTCAGGCTAAAATCTGCACTGAAAAATGAGGCTTAATTAATGGTTATATTGTTTTATGTGACATTGCTAAGGCTGGATTAATTGATTCACCCTTCTTGTTACTGGTATAACAAATCAAAGAAATAAAGGCCGGTCCCTTCTAATTGCAGGCAAATGGAATGCTCTGTGCCAGCCTTCCTCTGCCTTCCACAAGCCTGGAATTCAGCTTCTCTTACCCAGCCCTCTACAGAGCAAGCAAGAAAAGGAAACAGCTTGGCTAGTCTATTGTTACTCATCCAGCTGAAATGGGCAACACCCATCACTGAAACAGCCTGATTCCAACAATTTAAAGCAAAATGAAATGCCCGCAAGAATCAAAACCCTTCAAAATCAATGTCAAAGCACATTTTTCCATAGTGTTGTCTGGAACAAGCTCCCAGTGTAAATTTAACAGAAAAAAATCCTTTGCCACCAGATTAAGCCCTTGCACAAATATATTTTTACCTTAGGAAAGTTTAGGCAAGGCTGAGAAGGAGGGTGGAGAGAATTTGAAAGAATCCCAGCCAGGTTGCACACAAAAGTAAGGAGGAGCTGAGTATTTTCAACATAAATTTGTAGGGGAAACCCAACACTGTATATAGTTTAAGAATCAGCAAATTAGAGCTGGAGCAAGCTTGAGACCTGGTTAATGACTCCAGCCTGAGTCCTCTGGTACAGAGAGCTGTGTATGGATCGAGCCAGACTGCCTTCTGGTAGAGATACACAAAATGCCAGTGTGAAATCTTGTATGCCAACTGAAATCCCAAGTCCTGCCTTCTGCCACCTTTCTGGTCTCTCTTGGGAACACTTCTTGTTGCAGCTCAAGAGCTGGTCTGATACCCTTTAAGATTTTATATCTGGAGTGGGTCAATGAAGAGCAAGATGTTTATAAGTGACTAACAGAAGCTCACTGCAGGACAGATCTTTCAGAGCCTCCAGCAGTGTCCTGGAATAAAATTTATCTTTCTTTCACAGACAAGTTATTACTAATAAACCACTTACCCCAGCAACTCCACAAGTTCACCAGTCTGTTCTTTAGAAGATTTCACCTATTTTCTGAGGCTGGCATTGTTACTGCAAGCCATTACTTTTTCATTCTTTTTGACACTTACAGTATGTCTCATGGCAGCAAGGAAATGAAGTGATAAAGGCATATTTCTTTCTGCAGTGTGGAATTTACTCACTGGTCTTTCCTTCAATCATAAACTTTTAGGATAAAAAATATTTCTGCTAGTCACCTTCGGTTAGTGATCTTCTGTGTATGGTCATTTGTCTGTGAAAGTCACCAGGCTGGAAATTGTGCCTATCTCAGATATATAAACTACTGCATTTGCTGACCTTTATTGTAGAGGAAAGTTTGGAAAAAGGAAATCAGGTCATGATTTCATTCTCTCAGATAAATGCCACCACCACCACTAACACTCTGAGCACTGTTCATTTCAGAAAGGAGCTGGGAAGAAGGGAGCTGTTGGGGAATGTGGGGTGGGAAAAATGAGATGGACTGCAGGTTCACAACAGTTAAAATGCTGGTTTATGGCTGCTTCTTGTGTACATTCAATATTAGATTGCTGTCCATCTCTCAGGTTTGATCCATGAATACTTTGACCAGTTCTTTCCACTAGTTCTTTCCATGATTCAGCTCTAGTTCCTGCTGTGCTCCCAGTGATGGAGGCTTTGGTGTGACCCTGCCTCCCCTCCCCTCCTGGGCATGCAACCCCATCCACCCCTGGGGTCTCACTTGCTGGCTGAGGGTGTTCCTGCAGCTGTCCCCAGCCCCACCAGCCCTCTTTGAGTGAAGTCAGCACGTGGAGGATGAGCTCTCCTATTCCAATGAGCTCATGCTGGGGGTTCCTGGGAAATGAGCACCTAACACTGACCCCCAGGGCTGCTCTCTTCCCTTCCTGTGTGGGAGACCATGGCTGGGCACTGTCTAGGTAGCATTAAAATCCTGTCTTTTTTGCAGCATCCATCCATCCATCCATCCATCCATCCATCCATTCATTATGAGGAGTATCTCTTCAAATCCAGCCTATGGCAGAAAAATGAGTGATGTATATTTAACCATACCTCCTCAAGTGCCTTTTCTGTAGAAGAATGTTTTTTTCTGTCTCTCTGAATCTTTCCAAGAAGCCCATGACAAAATTTTAGCAGTGTCAAAGGATCCAATATTAGGACATTTTTACAGATTTTCATCACAGATACTTTATTTCACTTATTTTCATAACATCATTCTTTAGTCATTCCTCTAGCAGCATGATTTATTCCTCTCCCTTTTAAAATTATGACTCAAATATGGATGTCAGCAGTCTCACATGAAGAGATTCTCCTTTTCCCCTCTGCCTAACATGGGTCTTCCACATACAAAACACCAAAACACCATAAAATGTAAGTTTTGTTTATCATTCTCTTGTGCTACCAAAACACGCTGCTTTTACTATCTGATATTGGTTGTAAGTGCTTGGTGGGTCCTGTGGATATTTCTGCTTTTTTTTTTTTTTTTCCAATACTTGTTCCTCTAAATATTAAAAGGCCCTTGGTGTAATCTGGGCTCCTTTTCTTTATGCACTACACACATTTCAGACTCTTCCAGGTTACCTTTGGATCTTTCTCGTCTGCCTTCACTGATGCCTGTGCCACCACAAATTGGTTACAAACTCTAGGCTTATCTCACCCAGTCCTGGTGGCTCCCTGCTGGACCCAGCTCAGGACATTGCTGTTTCTGGTTATCCGCTGTTTGCAACATCCAGACAATTCCTAGATTTTGGTGCTTAAATCCAAGCTGGAATTAATTTCAATTTCACCTCTGCAGGATAATTCTTTGGGGCAAGGTATCAAACATGTACAAAAAGGCATTTACTCTACCACATTCCTTACATTGTAATTAGATTTTAAGAAGTATCAGAGTTGATGCCAGGTATAATTGGATTCCTGGAAACATAGTCAGAGAGGAGTGTGATCTGAAATGAGCTTTGAATGAAGTGCCAGTAACTCTTACATGCTAATACCTGCTCTTGCATGTTACTCAACTTCCCTACCTCTCTTCCTCTAAATGCGAAGAAAGAGGAATTAAACTGTAAAAAAAGAATTACTGTGTTTACTTGTTTCTTAAAGGTGCTAAGAGCTGATTAACACTCAAGAAATATGTAACCTGTTATTTAATTCCTCGGCTTCTCTTGGAGTCAAAGTTCATAGCTGAGTGAATACATTCACGCTTAAGTTTCAGTCTTCAGTAGTGCTGAAGGTTTCAGATCCTGGTCCTCTCAGCATTCTCATCATAAACCCAATGTGATTAGTGAAAATAAAACTAAACTTTGAATATCATCACCAACCTCTCTACTTTACTTTTTCCTTAAAAGCAAACCATGATTCCCATTTAACTTATATTGGTAGTTCAAGGCCTCTTTGAATCTGTTTATGTATTTACTCAAGGTTCAGTCTAAGTTCATCATGTTCCCTAAAACTTTGCCAGTGTTTCACCTCAGCTCATTGATCTGTGGATCTATAATTTTTCATCATGTTCCTACAGTAGTTTTTTTCTGCACGGTTTCATAGGTGATTGCTTATCCAAAATCTGCTGGGGTGAAAACACAACAAATCACAAGAATGCAGCAGTTTTCAGGAGAGCAGCGATGACAAATTTGCAACATGACTGAGGAGCTGACAAGGGGACATGGGCCTTGTACCTACGAACAAGGACAAACCATTACAAAGGATGTGAAAGTTTGGGACATGCAGTGATCATGGGATGGTGGGGTTCAGGATTCTGAGAAGAGGCAGCAGAATCAAAAGCAGGACCATCACCCTTGGCTTTAAGAGAAGAGACTTTGGTCTTTTCAGGGATTTGCTTGGAGAAAGCCCATGGAACACTGCACTGGAAAGGAAAGAGGTCCAGGAGACCCAGTTGATTTTCAAGCATGATCTCCTCCAAACTCAGGAATGGTCCACAGCAGTGACCAAAAATCAGGCAAATATGGCAGGAGGTCTGCATGGATGGCCGAGAAGCTCCCAACAAGACTGACACACAAGATGCAGAAGCAGGATCAGGTGACCCAGCAGGAATACAAAGAGGCTATGCATGTAGGGACTGGGTTGGAACAGCCAAGGACCATGTGGAATTGAATGTGTGAGGTACATGAAGCAATACAGGACAGGCTTCTGTAGATACATTGTCCATAAAAGGAAAAGGCCAATATCATGATGAGGCCAATCTTGACTCTGAAATTGTCTTAGTATCACATCTTCCCAGAGATCAATATGAATGTCCACAGAGCTTTGGTCACCGATGAATTCTTGACTTTGCTAAGTTGCTCATCCTTCATGGCCTTAAAGGAAAGAGATTTCTCTGTATTTTCTCAGGCAAAATAAAAATTAAAAAAACCACCCCAAACCTTTACTGCTGATCTAATTCTAGTTTGCTCTTGTAGTTCTCATGTTTGCAAAAATCACAACCCAACTTATGCAAACACTTTGATTTGAATTGTGTTCCCTATATAAATATATGTCTCTGGTGCCCCAAGAGACACCCTGAGGAGTTTGCTGCTGCTTCTGTTCTCTGTCTCCTCTGATGTTTTGACATGGCCTTGGAAGGCTAGCAAAGAAACTCAGCATCCTCTACCTTTATTGCTCTGTTTCCTATACTCAGCTGAACAAACTGATGTAGTGGAATAAATGACCCAGTTAGTACCAGTGACGAGGTCGATGCTTCAGCTGCACCATACTGTGACAGACAAGCTGGAGAGCTGATGAAGGCTGACACTGAAACTCCTGACTTGGAGGCAGTGCAGCTGGCATTTGTGAGAAGTTTGCAGTTAAGGAGGACACTGAGATCTGGGTTCAGCAGCGTCTGGGTGCGAGCCTTGCTGTGACAAAGCAGGGTAAATGCCACAGGTCTGCAGCCATGAGCTTGTCCCCAGCAAGCTGAGACCTGCCTTGGCCTCACACCCATCCCTCCTGTGTCCAGGAAACTGGAAAAAGTCCTTTGTGACCCTTCCCTTGCACTCTGCTTAGTAAGTGATGTCAGAGACCCTGACTGTGAACAAGACAGCCAGACTCTGTCATGTGCAGTTAAAAAGTTGATTTGCATCAGGGTATGCATGTACCAGATGGAGGGAGGGTAGGTTCTGCTTTTTTAAAAATTCTCAGAAACACTCCAGGAGTTATCCTATGATCTGAGAGACCTCGAAGGGAGTTTCAGCTCTACAATAAATTGTTCAAGTCAGACTGGTGCCAAAGCTCCATGAAAAGTTCAGAATGAACCTAAATGCTGTGAAAATCATGCACACACCCCACACACCCCCTTCCATTGTATACTGACATGCATTTTCTCCTCTGTGTTTCCCACTGGAGTTTAGAATTTTACAAGCATTGGAATACAAGAGAGGACAGGGGAAAAACAGCTCCTGCTGTGTGCCTGGCTGCTGCCCATTTCCTTCACTGGCTTTCATATGTGTGCTGGTTCTTGTTTGGCATGTGGGACACTTTCCACTCCCTGGTATTTTTTGACTCACAGGCTTAAATTTTAGAAATAACTTTTGAAATGTGCTGATACATTTTATGAAGCATATCAGCATTACACATCTAAAATACGCCTGTAAGGGATTTTACGCTGCTCTCCTTTGACAGGGTGTTGAGACAGTGAACAGCCCCAGACTGGTTGTGGCAGAGTCAGGTGTGTTGTAGGGAGCCAAGAGCAGGGCAGGATACCCCCCAAGTGTCTAAGAGGAAGTGCATTACTGAGGGGTGACACACTGCTGTACTCTGAGTGAGTAATTGTGACTTTGACACTGAAAAGCAAATAAACCTCCTGAAGAAACATACGTGGTTTTCAGGAGCCATCACTTCCTCTTGAGTAAGATGCAGCCTCCAAATTCTGTTATGGCTTGTCAGGAGTAGGTAAACCACATAGGTGGGCTTGGCATCAGTTTCAACCAGGCATCTACTTTCTAAATAGGATTCTGCAAGAGGTTTGCAGCAACTCACCTCTTCCTAGAGCAGTATCTAAGGTATGTTAGATGAGTAACTCTGTACAAGAGCATGTTTCCATCCTTTGACAGTAAAAGGAGTGACTGCTCTTGGAGGAAGCTGGGATGAGTGAGGTGGCATGACGCCCACTTGTGAGGTCAGAGCACAGCACGGCACTTTGCAAGTGCAGACTGTGATCCTCACCCAGCCATGCCCTCCCTGAACTCCTGCTCAGGTCTTTGTCAGTGAACAAGAGGAAGACAGTAATCACTGTGAATATTTAGATGTCAAGGCTCTCAGCAGGGCAGCAATCTTCTCTTTTGTTGTTCTCACTTTATATTATTTGGGGCCCTAACTTGTGCACTCCTCAATCCCCACCTTTGCAACACAAGACACTGAGAATCCACAGATAAAATCAGAAATTCTCCTGGCTTGACTGTGTATCTAAGCCTTACATATAAATGGTGGAAAATCTGAAGTGTAACAAATCACTGAAGGCACTGACTGGAGAAGTGTTCCCACAAACAGCCTAGCTGAGAGATCTGAGGCTGCCAGTAGTCCCTGACAAGAGAGAGGCAGCAAGTGTCCCTAGAGGAGTTTGCATCTTGCTTAGCTGGGTTGGGAAGAGGCCATGAGTCTGTGGGCTCTGGAGATGCAGCACATGGGTGTAAGGAAGGTCATGTCCACCTCTTCTCTTATCCCTCCTCAGAAATGGCTGAAGTGGAGCTGCCTGTGGCTGTTAGGGGGGACTGGCTGTGCACCCTGGGGTCCTTGATGGGCTGGAGGGCGCTTGGTGCCACCTGGGACAGAAATGAAACCTGAGGCAAGTCCAGAGTACCCTGTTTTGTAGCAGCAAGGTGCATCTGTGCAGTCTCCTATCCAGAGTGGGTGTGTATCTCCAGGAAACCCCTGTGTGCCCTTTCCCTTGCAGTGAGTGCAGGAGTCCCTGAGGGGAGCGTGTGGGGCTCACCTTTGTGCCTGGAGCACGTCCCTCAGGTGGCTTTGGAGAACTTTGGAGAATCCATCCATCTCCATCTCCATCTCCAGCAGCGCCCTTGGGGCACGCACCGGGGGCTTGGCTGGCAGCGGAGAGCAGGAACGGGAAGGAGCTGCCATCTGCTAACACTCTGAGGATAAACAGACTGTTTTTCCATTTCCACACTGTTTGTGTTGTGGAAGTACCGGAGGACACATTTCCAGTCAACAGCCTGGTCTGTTTACTTGCTCTAAAGGGGCTTGGAGGGGGAGCAAAGGCAGAGTGACCTGATGATCCAACACGTTCACTGCTGTCATTAACTTCCACCTTGTCAGCTCCCAGAAGGTGGTGACAGTTCTGGGGGCCACTAAAAGGGCTCTACAGAGGGACCAGGCAGGACACACTCTCCATAGGTCCAGATTTGCATGGATAACAGCTGACAATTAAAAAAAAAACCAAACAGAGTGAATAAAAATTAAGCTCTTTGATATAAATACTAAGTCCTAGAACATACTAGAAATTCCCAGGCCATGTAGGAAGCTTTTGTTACTGTTATTTAATTTGCCGCATTAATTTGTTATTTTTATTACATATCTCTGATGTGGAGTGGGAAAAGAAAGTGTTTGCAATGCAAATAAGATTTGGGGATTAGTAAACAGATGCCACAAAGGTCTGACAGTAAGTTGCATCTCCTCCAAATTGCAACCTTCCCTTTATCACAGATACTTTTAAATCAGGCAGGAATTGTATAGCTGTTTCTTACTGAGTTTGTATCCTTTGGGTGGGTGATGGATTTGAGGGATTTAAAGGACATCAGAAAATCAAAATGTGAAGCAATAAATTCAATTTTTTTCCAAATGCAAAAAATCAAATGTCAGAGTGTGTGTTGGTATTGTTTTCCAGTGGTTAATTTGCTAAAGGTTTGAAGTAAATTAGGTAAAGATTATTTTGGTCTTTAAATGAGGCCTTATTATGAATTTGTGGGACTTCTTCCAAGAAACCTGACTCGGGGCTGGAAGTCTTGAAGGAGAGACAGTCTCTGGAAATGTTTTGTGGTGCTTCCTTCTAGTTTGGAGGAGGCCTTTCCCTCTGCATCCTCAGGCAGTGGTTAGCACTGAAAAGGGGAGCAAGGGCTTCAGCATTAAAGGATTTCAGGGTGAACTTTGGGGAAATGCACACAGTCAGGGAGGAGAAAAGGAAAGGCCATTTGAACTGTTTCTGTCAAAGGCCAGTAGGGTTGGGTATTTTTTCCTCCCTCTCCCCTAAATTGACTGAGCTAAAGCCTGGAAGAGAAAATCCCCACTATTTTTTCTTACCAAAAATGTCTCTACTGACATAACTCTCAAGTGCAGCTGGAGGTTTAAAGAAAGCTGGTGCTGTGTCTGGTCCCAGAAAGATAGAAAGGAGTCACTAAGCCCTGGCCACTCACTGTGGATGGTGGTTGCATCTCACATACGACCACAGAGAAGGGAACAGCCTCTCTGTTTGCACCATTTGCCCTCTGTGAACACCGAAGTGTACCCTTGGAGGCTTTTTATCAGTGGAAGAGATGGAAGTGGGTTAGTCCAAGATGATCTTTCAGAAGATAGTCCTCTGATCCCTCCTGCACCACCACCACCACTGGATCATTCAATGCTGGCCAGCAGACTCGGGATGAACCAACCACAGTGGAGCAATCTCTTCCTGTTCACAGTACCAGAGGAAGATTTTGGCTCTTGGCTTAGGAGGTGGGAGTTCAGTGACTCTTAGCTTGCCCACAATAGAGGTGTGCTAGTGAGCAGGAGGAGATCCCTGATGGAGCGGGGTGGGATATGGTATTTTTACATGCTAGAGTGCAATACCACGGAGTGGGACCGTCTTGGGTTGCAAGAGCAGGATGAACTGGGTTGTTGCCCTCCCAGCTAAGCATCCTTCCCTCTCACCCTGCTTTTGGTTCTGGAGCAAACTCGCTCAGAAATTGCTTAGGGATTGTGACACTGAATTTGGTGGTCAAGATGTACTAGCTTTTCATCCAGCTATCTGTAAAAATGTATACATTGCTAATGGACCTAATGAAACCTCACACTTGCTTTTTGTCTGTGTCAGAATTCTGCTTTTAATTGGTAATTGTTGGATCTCTGTCATTTCATTATTAAGAAAAGGCTGGATTTATTTACTTGGCAAGCTAAACTAGTCTTATTAAGACAAGGCTTGGATGTAAACAATCATTATAGTCCATCTAAATACCAATTTATCATTAAAAACATATTCATTTCAGATTAATGCTTATGTGGGACCCAACCATGCAACTTCTTAGTCACACAGATAAATTAACTCATACATGTAATCTCAATTAATTCAGTGGGTCTACTCATGTGAGTAAGGGCTGCTCAAATGAGTAAGAGCTGAGGGATCTGGCCCTTAGGGAAACATATTTACGACTTTGTTGTTAATTCTCATGACTTCTGTTTTCAATAAGCAAATGGTATTAATTCAGCTCACAATAGCTTCTTAATTAACCTCTATACATCAGAGGCATATTCAGGAATCTTAATTTAAAGCATTGCTATCTAAGCATGTCATCATCCATCCCATTCCTCAGGATAACAATTGACTCTGTGCACATGGCAAACACTAATAGTGGGTTGACACAGTTCAAAGAGCTTCATAAAATGAGTGGGAAAGACTTGGGCATGGTCTACGTGGAGATATTGTATCAAACTGGTTACTTTTCCAAGTGTCCACACAGAACGTTTGCTATTGAACTAAGGGCTTTGGCACCACAAATTGTAGTAAATAATTCTCCCTATGGCAGGAATAGCTTCAGTTTTAGACAGTTTGTCAGCTTTGGGATTTAGGTAGTCTCTTTTCTGTTAGTCTCTCACCCTCCCTCTCAAGACCCAGAGACCCTTAGCTTCATCTGTTTTTGCTGTGTGGCATCCCACTCTTTCGACACAGGGTGGGTGTCCTCAGGGTACCCCAAGATCATGATCCCTACCAGCTTGTTTTAACCTGATTGATGCCCAAAACCACATAGAGACCAGAGAGTCCAGCCAGAGAAGATTCATGACAGCAAGAAAAAGCTGTGTAATCCATACAGGTACCCTAAAAAATAATCAGTTCCTCCTAAAACTAGGCATAAGATTTGGCTAAATCATCTGAAGAAAAATAGTTGCAGCTCGGTAGTGACAAAGACAAGAAATTGTTATTTGAAAGGAACTTTCTGTACAAATACAAGCTGAAAGAAAAACATCTCCACATTAAAAGACATTACACAGTACTGACTGGTGCAGAGTACAGAGTTGAGTCTTGTAGACTGGACTTCAATAAAGGTGTCAACCATCCGAAAACAGCCCAGAAAAAACCCTAGGAGAATATTGGAGTAAAATGTCATCTAGCAGGAAAGATCAGTAAAAATGAGGTGAGACTCAGAATATGCAAATATATAAAAGCTGAGAGGACACAAGGCAGCCACAGAGGAAATAATGTGTGTATTACAGTGCCAAGGATAAGAAATAATGAGGGTACATTACAGAGAAGAGGTTTGTATTCAGAATTAGGAAAAGGTTTCAAATGTAAGGATGGAGAATCACCACAACCAATTGCAAAGGCAGAGCAATATATCTAATTGAAACTATTGATTTATGACACTCAGAGTGGCTATGCATATTTGTGTACATGCAAGACACACAATGCAATTTAGTACCATGATTTTAGGAGAAGAACAAGAGACAGGCTTTTGTTTCTAGCAGGAGATAAAGTAAAAAGTCTTGCTAGTATAATTCTTTGTGAGTAAAGGGATCAATTATTTTGGAAATAAAATTAGTAATAAGGAGAAATAAATGAAAAACAGTTATACTGCTTGAAATAATAATCTCAATACCTAAGTATATTCAATTTTTTTTCTCTTAATTTATGAAATCTTTAAAGTTCACTTCAAATATAGAGGAAAATTTAGGAGGCAAAATGCTGCATTTGGCATTTTTCTTGTAAAATGCAATTTGAAAATAATATTGTGTTGATAATTGGATTATTCATCCCTCAAAGAAGAGGGTCACCCCCACAAATCTGGAATAATGAAGCAGAACTCCCAGGTTCTCAGTCACCCTGTTCCACACAAAGCTGGTTGTCACAGTGGCATTGTTTTCCTTTCACCTCTTTTGGGCTGGCTGTCCCACAGAGTGCTGGGCTCCTGAGAGAGCAAACACACAGAATACTCGTCCTGGTAGTGTGTGAGTGGTATCTGAGACAAGACTCAGAGAAAGGTGGCCTCACACAATGCCATGGGATCAGAGCTTTCCAGGGATTCAGGCAGGAGAGAATACTGTTATGAGATCCCAGAGGTACTCTGGAGCATTATGTTTGCTTGCTCCATTAAATGTGTGATTTGAGAGGCAGATGGGGAGACAAATGCTTGCCTACCTTAATGTTACTTACACAAGGATGTACTGCAGCTCAGAAGCAGAAACTATGCCATGTGACTTACGTTATTTATGAACCCTATGAATTGCAAATATATTCAAATTGCAATTGACAGCTTGTAAACAATCTGCAAACCAAGAATTAGCCTCTCCAGGGCATCACATCTATTTCAGAGTAACATATAAATATGAATATTTTACAATCTGGACGAAACAATTCATGAGCAGTCGAAACAGTGACATGCATGAAAACCATCAAATAATGATGTATTTATTTTTGCTAATTATATGTTTGTCTTTCTTTACAAGCAATTCCCCCCTGCCACCCCCCAAGCTTTTCTGGTTGTCTTCTCTGAAAAGAAAAAGAAAAACAAAAAAGAAAACACAAAACCCCCCAGTTGGCCTTAGATGCGTTTTCAGGCCAGAGAAGAGAGCTCTGGCTAATACAACTGGCAAATGTCAAAAAAGAATAAACTCCTGCAATGATAGATTAGAAAGTGAGCCTTAATGACAAATAGAAACAATACTTGTAAGAAAACAAAAGCAAAACCAAGAAAAACCCAACAATCCCAGGCTCCCATCACACCAAACAATAACTGTTAGTGTATTTATTTGCATATAAGCTTTGCCCACTGAGCTAAAAGAAGCTTTCAGAAAATGCCAGTAAAATCTGGTAGGGGGCAGACCCAGAGCCCTGAGATCTTTCTTGCTCCCATCATCATCTAATTAATGACCCCCTCCTAGAATGAACACATACATCCTCACCAGCTTTGTGTGCAAAGGAGAGCAACTTGAGGAGGTTCAGATGGCTCTCCTTCTATCCTGGCCAGGCTGTGAGGGCTCCTGGTGCCCAGGTGAGAACATTGCTGGGTTGGAGTGGGGCTGCAGCTCTGGCACTGCTGAGACCAGGAGAGCTCAGGCCAAGCCCCTGCAGACCAGCCACCTTTCACCTCAGCATCGCAGTCAACACTGGCCACGCTGGCTTGGCAGAGCAAAGGAGAAAGGCAGGAGTGTTGGAAAAGCACAGAAGGCTGCAAAATAAAGAGGGGACTGGAAGATGAACCTCCATAAGAGGTGGTTATTGGAAGAGGCACTTCTCATGCAACAGAAATGAAGGTCCGTGAAGCAGTGTGGTTACATCAGCTTCTGAGATCCTATTCCTGCTGTGTCCCCATCGACACCCCTATCAGAGGTCTGTGAGGACAAACTGGCAGCTTGTGCATGCTGGAGAGCTCCATGCCCAGACTGGGTGCAGGCTGTGGACGTCTGTATGGAGAACAGGGCAGAGGGAAACCACCCTCTGCAATGATACACAGTGGTAACATGAGCCGTGTGGCCACAGCTGCTCCTGCTAAACCCCCTGAGTCACAGCACCGAGCAGATGTGGACACACCCATTGCACAATTCCCTGCACAACCTCCTGGCGCAGACCTGGACCCAGGCTCAGAGCAGCCCCTGGTGCCAGGAGGAACTTGGGTTCTTGAGGCAGGAAATGGCTCAAACGAACCTTCTGTAAAGTGTAGGCTCTGCACGGAGAAAGAAAATACCACTGCAGTTTTCCACCAGCACAGGAACTTAATCCAGATTTCTCCAGAGAAAAATATTCCTGGTTTCCCATTCATCTTGTCAGATATAGCATACTGAAGATTTATGTGCCTAGGAGATGCTGCATATTTTACATGTGTAAGTGCCATGCATCAGTGAGAGCTGCCTTTTATTTGTAA
>VXBR01011092.1:716545-781877 GCA_013400215.1 Cisticola juncidis | reverse complement strand
GAATCTCCTCTCCTCTCCTCTCCTCTCCTCTCCTCTCCCCCATTTCAATCAGATTAACCCTGATACACCATTTGGGGACTCCTGGAGAGATCACTGGTCTTTAGCACTATCCATAGCCACTGTTGCCCTTTCCCACCTCCACACAGGTGATTTGGCTCCAAGACAGAACATCTCGGTTACAGTGGCTGCCTTCCAGCTGCATCCTGTGCTCCTCACCCAGCTGAGATGTGAACATGAGTAGCAGTAGATGGCCTGACTGACTGAGATGGATGGTATCTCCAGGCATCCCTCATCTTTCCCATAGCCTCTGTGTGCCCTTGATTTCCCGGTGAATCCAGGGTGGGTGCACCCACAGCCACTGCACACATAACTGGGTACATCTCTGTTCCCTCCTGGCAAAGCCAACAGCCCCCTTTGGCCCCAGCCTGGTGCCAGCGCTGGTCAGCACCGATGGAGGGCTTTGCTCCCTTGTTGGATGCACAGTTGCACCTCCAGGTACAGCCTCAGACTGCCCCAGTGACTTTCCAGGTGGCTGAGGGCCAGAGAGAGGCCAGTTTTCCCTTCAGGCATCCGATGAGAGCGCGGGGTTTGGCAGCAGCAACCTTGGGCGGGGAGCTGAGGAAAGGCGAGGCGCGGTGTGCCTTCCTACATCCTCGCTGGGTGCTGCACCTGGAAGTGGGAACTGAGGCCGTGGCAGGAAGCCTTTCCCCTGCCGTTTCACATGTCTCAGCAACATGTGAAGGACACTGCTTGTCACTGCAGGAGCTGACGGTGGGAGTTAATGGAGGTCAGGCAAAGGAAGGGAGGTGATCGTTATCTGACCTGATTCCCATCTGGAAATAGAATCATCTGGCTTATTCCTCTCTGCAGTCTGCCCGAATGGGATTGGTCTAATGCAAAGCACTAGCTGGGTTGTGGATCCCTCTCATTTCAGATGCTTAGTAAGAAAAACAAAAAGCTACAAATATATACCAAAAGGAGATTTCTAGGTATGTGTCTGATATAGCTATGTCAGTGACCTGTATCACACACACTGTTGTGGCCTATGGCAGAAAGCTGCTGGCAGCTTTTCACTGTCTGCCTACAGATTTGGGCTTTGACTCAATCTACCATTTAGCTCAGGGCCATGATCTCACAGCCTTGGAGATGCTGCAGACCAGATCTTCTCTGAAGTGTGTCAGTGCAGCCTGGGGCAATGGCCTTACCTGAAGGGTCACATGGAGAAAAGAAAGGCTTTTGGAGCATCCAAAAGGGCTCTGAAACACGGGCTTCATGCACAGAAGAATATCATGGGCTCCATTAGGGCTTCAAGGTGTTCCTGTGAACACAGCCTGGATTTTCAAGACAGCAGGTCTGCTGCCACCCCATGGCAGTGCACTTGACAAGTACTCCTTGGGCCCACGGATGTTCTTTTCACCCACTGTTTTTTTCAAGCATTTTGACTCCAAGTTGGAAGCAGCGGCATGATGCAGCGGCAGCCAAACAGCCACAGCCTTCCCATACTTCTGTGGAAGAAATAGCAGTGGCAGTAGGATGGTCTACAGTCCTTTTGCAGCAGCTGTGCTAGGAGAAAACAACTGCCAGAGCTCTGCCCTGTCTTTCCTTTTGGCTTCAGAGCACCCTGAAGCTGAAGTTCATGTGCTTCTCTGGCCATAAGTAATTTCTAAAGAGGAAAATTGAACTCAGGAGTCTGAATCTTGATCCATTAGTGTAACAGGCTGGAGTCTTCCCATCTGGATCTGAATCTCAGTCCATTAGGGTCACAGGGAGGAGCCCTCACATCTGGAATGGTCTGGATGCATTTCTTTTTTTTGCAATACAAGCACGTTCTTTCTGGAGAACTGGTAAACCAAACACCAGCCCTTAGAGAGGTTCAGACACGAAGACCTGACCCCAGGCCATCCTGCTGAGCCCCAGACAGAGAGTAGGCACCACCAGCCAGAAAATTCCCATCCCCGCCGCCTGCCCTTGGGCGCCTTTCACTGGGGAGGCCGCCCTGCTCACAAAGCTTATTCTTACATGTTGGGGTTTGGACTTGGTAACAAAGGGCCTCTGTGTGCATCTTATTATGTTTTCTTATTTATTTTCTGAGATGAGTGTTTGGGGCTCAGGCCAAAGCTAAAGGTCTGGGCTGACCTCTCCTCCCCATCAGGAGCTGTCTTCTTGTACCATCACTGTCTGCTGAGGCACCAGGCAGGGCTTCTCACCAGCTGAGAAACAGCTCCACAGGATCATTGCTCATCTCCAGGACCCTCCACAGGACCAGGGAAGGGACAGCATTCACAGTGAAAGAGTATATGAGGCAATAAATTTTTGTGCGTGTGGAAGATGCCAAATGAAATCGGAGGCATTTGGAAAACCACAAGAATACTCCAAGGCCATGAACATTATTCCTGCTATATAACAAGAAAAACAGAAGATTCAACAGACCATAAAATGAAGGGAAAAAATCATGTTTTCTTGCCTCAGGAGGGTTTGAAAATTCAGTGCTTCTGCTGCTGCTGCTGCTACCAGCACCATTAAGGATTTTTCATTCATTTCAGGGGCAGAGCTTAGGTGAACGACGGCTCAAGGGCATTTAACCCTCCAAGTGCTTCACAGCATTAATTAATAGAGCTGGGCAAAAAAATTGCAGTAGATTATCCAATGAATTCAGAGCCTGTTTCTGCTTTCAGAGAGCTAGTTTGTGCCCTGCTTTTGCTCTGCTGAGCAGAAAAACAATTCTCCTTTCCTCAGAAATGCTCAGCCTATGTGTTATTTTGTGTTTGGTGAGGAGGGCAGACCCCTCCATCCAGGTGTTTTTGCTGTACAGGTGAGCAAAGTGGGGGCAAAGATGTTGTTTTTCTCTCCTTGCTTTTAGGGCTTGCTTAGCTCTTCAAGCTAGGAGCTGCAGAAAAATGATACTGCTGCTGGCCTCAGCAGGAGTGTCCCCTGCCTGGCTCCTCCAGGGCTTATGCTTGTCCCTGGCTCCTGCCTGTGCCTTCGGGCATCAAACCACCTCCACACTGCACTGCTCTGACTGAAATGAGCTCTCCCGGTGACAGGACAATGCTGCTGCAAGTGGGTCCATCCACACATCTCATCAGCAATCTTCTGCCTGCCAGGGATCATCCCGTCTCCAAGTGAAAAATAATGAGGCGTAATAAGCAAACATAATGAACACAGATAGCTGATAAATAAGCACATGAGTGTGCTTAAAAATTGTATCTTGATACTGATTTTTAGCCAGGAATTGTATGAAAATAAAAAAACTTAGTTGTTTTCTGAAGATATTTCTATGCATGTATGTGCTTGTGAATGTGTTTTTGTGTGTGTGTACAGATGTGTGCATGTCCCTTGGAAGTCTGTGAACCTGCTGCTGTGCTGGAACAAAACTTTGCAGAGAGAGAAAGGTGACTGTGACAACAAATTTTATCTGCATTGCAGGACAACTGTGTGCAGTCCAAGGGAGACCCACTGTGAAAAGCCCATAAGGGATTTGATGGAGAGACAAGCCATAGCACTAGCTCAGCTTCCAGCACACTTCAGAGAAGCCATGTGAGAGAGTGGGAGGAAGGCTGCATCCTTTTTTTTTTTCCAGGCATGAGGAAAGCTTTGTTTCCAGCTGATCTATTCCTATTCACCAGTTTTAAACAACTGTGAGAAAGAGATGTGTAGGAAAAACATTTTCATGGAGGGAACAAGCAAGCATAGATACTGTGCATTCTCCATCCACAGAGGACTTCAAACCTCAGCTAGAAGAGGGTGGGGGGCTTGGTCCAGCCTTCAAGTCCTTCTTGGCCCTGGGTGTCTCATAGAGACCTCCAAAAATCTCTTGCCACTCTGTGGACTAATGAAACCAGGCTTCATTCGTAGCATTGTCTGTGGATCTGCATGCTCAGCTCAGGGAGGGAAGGATCTTGCCAGCAGCTGATGATGAAATGTTTGATCCAAATTTGGTGAAAAGACATGGTCACAGTAGAAGGCTAATATTGCTGCCAAGCAAGGAAAATCATGTGGGTGAACTTAGAAGGAACTGACAAAATACCAGACTTCGCTGTTGTGGAGGATTTTAATTTATTAGAAGTTTCTTGGGAATGGATTTTGGGGAAAAAATGCCTAAAAGCTTTTACAAGTCTTTGGTGGACATTTCTTATTCTGAAAGTTGTGATATACAGAACAGGGAACCTATTCTAGATTTAGTGAATAAAGATTAATAAGGAGCAATTTAATTGTAAAAGGGAAACCAGGGAAATTATTCCGCAGAAGGATTATTTACTGGCAAATAGTGTCAAGAAAGCTGGTGCATTAAGGGGTCTTTTATATACACTAAGAAAGTAAAATCCACTTCCATGCAGTAAACACAACGACAGGATTGAACTGGAGAGGGGATGGATGAGATAATACTTTGGTAAATTACTCTGGCTTTCTATTTGGCTGAGGCTGCTGCGCTTTATCCCTAAACCTTTGAAGTATTTCTGTATTAAACTGAGACTCACTTCAGATTTGTGAGCACCTGAAAAAGATAGATGAGATATCAAAAAAACTGAAAAAAGATTTTTCTTTTTATTATCTTTCTGATAATAAAAACAGGAGAAAAAAGAGGATATAGACCAGTTATTTTCAGCTTCTTAAAGAGTATTGGAAGAAATAAAGAAACTTCTAAAAGACTTCGGAAAACTTAAGAGTCAACAAGATTCATAAAAGTTTACAAGGACTTGTCAATGCTGATCAGTGCTCTTCATTCCCCAAAAATCCTGCTGCCAGACAGGCCCAGGATCCCACATCCTCTTCTGTTCCTGAGTTTGGCCCTAGCCTGCAGGAGAGTAAAAGCAAGTCACATTCTGCCCTTCTCCTTGTCTTCCAAAGGAAACCAATATGTGTCACAGCAAAGGTAGTTTCTCCAATAGTGCCATAGCACTATTCCCACATCCAATCTGAAAGAATCCTGCTGGGAGAAATTCAAGTCCTTAAATAATGGTCTTTATAATCTCAAAAATTCTACTTGCTTGTCAGTCTCCTTATTCCTTATCCTGAAATAGTCTATGTAAATTAAAGTGTATAACGTGAATAAAAATGTACATCTTGTCCATTTTTTAGTAATGTCTGGATTGAGGGATCATATACTCTGTGTGTTCATGTAAGAGAAACCACAGGGTATAATGAACTGAGAAACTCAGAAAGGACAGCTATAGTAATTTCAATAATAAGAAACAACTCGCAACCTTAAGTGAAGACTTTGCACTGCAGGTCAACTAGCACCTTCCGTTCCCACTGAGCTTGATCAGTGGTAGGACATAAATGCCAAGAAAAGGGAAAATTAGCCATAGAAAATCAGGCCTCCTGAAAGGAAGAGCTGAGTTGAACAGTATGTGGATTTAATCATCAAAGCAACAACAACATTTACAACATTTACTGTGCAAGAAAATCTTTACACCGAAAAAATCAGTCTCAGTGTGGATTAGCTAGGTGTGCAATACTGCTGGAAATAATGGCTTGGTGGTATTTACTGAGGACTACATCTCACACTGAAGTTAGTAGATTGCACCTACCTTGGTTAAAAGAAGAGAAATGATGCTGGCTTGTATACTTCCAATATATTGTGCAAAGACCTCTAGGGAATAGAGTATGGCTGCCAAGGGCTCAGAGAAAATTGTAATGCAGAGCTGAGATGAACAATAAACCTGGCTTTATTACTGTTCACAGGACAAAGCCTCTGTCCTCCAGGACTGTAAATAAGTTGGGGCAGAACAATTTAATGAGACAAGGTAAGGGGTTCTGGGCTGGCAAGAGGGGTGGGAGGTCATGGTCAGGGTGGCTGCTGTGTGCTGTGAACAGCCCCACAGCCCAAGAGGGGCACTTCCACCACTGGTGCCTGGCCTTGATGGTCTCCCTGCTCCCTCTCCTGCTTTCAGCTTCAAGGCTGGTAGAGGCAGAACAGCAGGTGGGCAGTCCTGTGCTTTGCTCCTGCCAGGGAAAGAGAAAGCTCTTACATTTGTCAAAGTCATTCTGTAAAGACATGGTCAAAAGAACAACTCACAGCAGACAAATACAGGATACGCAATAGATTTGGATTGGCTAAGTTCTTTGATGCCACTGTGCCATGATGCAGTACTGCACATAAAGAGCAGCCCAGAGAGGCTTTGCACAGACAGAAATGAGTGGCTACATATTGCCAGCTGGGGTTAAGGAAAACACCCATGAATGGTACAGTCCCAGTAGAGCCAGCTGCAGGGAGGTATCTGTCGTGTTACTGTAATTGAAGAGATATGTGTGAGGGAGATTTTTGATGTTAGATCTGGAATACAAAAAAATCAGTAAGAAACTTTAGTTTGAGTGCAGTTCTGATTTTATTCAAAGCATGTATTAATGACCCATGGAATTAATTAATTGCATTTTAACAAATGTACAGATGATGCCTAACTGGACAATAGAAAAATTGCTGATGACACCAGGGAATTACAAGAATTCAGAAAGCTGAAACTATGGGCAGAAAGGAACAAAATTACACTACAGATGGGAGACAAGCAAATTTAAAAACAACAATGCAAATGTTTAGCCACACTGTAGTATGGAATATAGAGGCGTTGGGTTCTGGGGTGAAAATAACCTGAAAATGTAATAGTTCACCACATGCTTTTAAAAGTCAGATTTATTTAATGGTTGGACTCAATGATCCTAGAGGTCTTTTTCAACTTTAGCAAATCTATGATTTTGTGATTTTTTATTGCAATTTTTGTTTCAGACCTCACACTTGGGAGAGGGGAGGCGAGGTTTTTATCTCAGCAGAGCCTGAGACTAGCATGGAACAGCCCACAAAGCCACACCAGTGTTCAGGGAAGACAGTGCTGCTCCAGCATCCCCTTCCCAGAAATTGCCTGCAGAGCCTATTAAGCCAAAACTTTCCCATCTGACTACATTCAGGTTTGGGTTCTATCTTGAATCCCTGGAGTCTTCTATGTCTTTAACATAAAACCTCTAAATTTGATTTCATACACGTCTACTCATATTCCTGCACTTGAGAGTGAAATATTTAATGTAGTTCCAGAAAAGAGTCCTCTTTCCTAACTTGATCCTTGTCACAGGCAGATAATTTTCACTGACATTTTTCTTTGCCTAAGGAAGAGAAGTGGCTTTGTATTTTGCCATCTCTATTGAGCTTCTTATGCCTCTTCCGTGAAGAGCAGATCCTGAGGCCATATGAGGTTTCTCCATGTCCACTCATAGTACGGTGCTGATGACTCCCAGCTGGGATGCAGTCCCAAAATCCTGCTGGATTTGGTAGCACTTTGGAGCTATTTTACCCTTTATAGTGGCTGGAAGTGAGCCTGCAAGCATCTCTGCAAGCTGGAAGTAAACCAGCAAGCCTGTTTGGAACTGCCTTTCTTCTGACACGGAACAAGGAACTTCATAAAAACAGGGTAATGATAAAGCTTTCTCTAGTTTGTCTCTGCATTCTCCAGTTGGATATCTCCTTGCCTAGCTCTGTGCTATGAATCTGGAAATCTGAAAAAATATTGGAAGTTATGGAAATAAAGTTGAACAGTAGAAAAATGTAGTACAAGTCCAGAAAGAACACTTATTGTATTTTTGCTTTATCAGACAGTTCTACCAAATGATATTCTTACTAAACTCCAGATGGTTAGACCTAGACTAGTATGGAAATATAAATGTACTCCAGTCAAAGGAACAGACTGGATGATAAGATTTTAGTTTTCTAATATCCATGATAATAGTCTGGTGGCAAGAAATCTCTTAGAATCTAAACTGTTACATTAGAGTCTTGGGTTTCATGTGTAACCACAAGGATCCAGGAATATAATTTATTACAAGTATCACACCCAAGACATTTGGATATAAAAATGAAATCTAGAGAAAAAAAGAGACAAAATGAAGAAAATATGGTTTTCTGATGGACTGCTGGAGTGTCAGTGTGATTCTCAGAGAGGCCAAATTGATTTCTTCACTATTTAGAACAGCAGAAACAAACAGGAACATCTTACAGTAGCAAACACTCCTAAAAGCACTGAATGAGGATGGGTAGGACTTTCTCTTTTTGCTGTCTTCAGGAATTAGTGAGGACACTTGCATACGTAGAGCCAAGCTGTGGATTTCCTCACTGATAACACGGGCATCCTGCTGCGTAAGTGCTGCTGGATCAGGGCTCCGGGCTGCTCCTCCCATTGGCAACTCTCAGAATTAATGAGTTATTTCCGGAGAGGCATATTCTGTCAGCAGCTCACACTGATTACAGTAATAATAATATTAATAACAACAATAGCAATAACAGTAATATCATGGCCTTTTCCCATGGCTTCTGCCTGAAGTCAATGACTACAGTCTTCCCAATGAAGTTGTCACAAGCCAGTGGCTGCAGATGTCAGCCCTGTGAGCTGGGGTGGTGGACTGTGGTGCAGACCATAACCCCCCTGCTTCAAACTTACTGACAGGCTGAGGGCAGTGTGCTTGCCCAGGACTGCTGCAGAAAGGGAGGAAAAACATTGCTGAGGCAGCTTTCAGAGCTGGATAGGGAACCAGGTCACTTCACTTCTGGCAGCTTATAAAAGTGAGAGAGGAAGTCTGCAGTGTACACTGATGTGAAGTGGAGAGAGAAACAGGAGTGAGAGAGGACAAGAAAAATGTGCACACACACATACAACCAGGAGAAAAAGGAAGAGCCCTCATAATGAAGTGCATAGGACATTTTCATATTAAAGAGGGATGAAGTAATTTCAAATTTAGGTCAGAAAGCAAGCACCTGTCAGCAGTGCTGAAGTGTGTATTATTTTATGCAGCTTTGCACCCACATCCTCTTGCCTGTCTATAAGTACTTGCATCATGAAGTCTCTGAATACTGAGGATCACAAACTCTTGGAATGTGATAGCAATGAATTCACACCAATGCCTGTAAGAAGCAGGGCACCTCACTGGGAATAAATTACCTGAAGGTTTGACCCCTCAGGGGCTGGGGAAGGTGATGGGTATTCGTGAGCCTGGCACGTGTGCATGGGGAAGGGTAAGCCTGGCCAGAGGTGACATCTGGCTGCATCAGCTGCTACAACTCAGTGGAGGGCGAGTGACTCTTGCCGTCCTGGAGCACAGCCATGTCCACCCGAGGCAGCATCCTGCCAGCGGCCGGAGCTGGTGCCGGATGCTCAGAGGAAGGTGACGCCCTCCCCTCTCACCTCGGATGATGAGCATGGATGATGATTGCACAATCCTGCTCGGGGGAAGGGGGGACAGACAGTGACTTCAGCCCATGACGAGCTTCCAGCCTGGAACACAGAGATTAATGGCTGTTGCAGTATCTGTCCCAGTCAGCATAACTGGAAACTGCCTTTTTGCTGCATGAATATTTAACCTTTTCCTCATCACAATTATTATCTCATGAGAACAAACAGAAGACAGGCTGTCTTTGCTCCCCGCCTCCACCAAGTCAGGGTCTCAGCAAGGACGTTGGATGTCAGAGTTACTACAGTGCACCACAGCAGAGCACATTTGATGGGCCAATGCCCAAAGACACATGGGGCTCCCCTAAGTGCAGTGCCAGCTGCTCCTGGTGTGCCTGGCTGCAACGTGGGTGGGAGAGAGGGGACCTGTGTTGGGAGCTTGGCTCTTTGGGTCAGCCAGCCTGAGCTGTGAGCAGCTCTAGTCTCTGTGAACAATTTTTTAACAGGTTGTATTGGTTGAGGGGCAAACAGAGAGGAGAAGAAGGTGAAAGATCAGTCTGATTCAAGAAAAAAGAAGCAGTACCTTATAGGCTCTGCCCTACAGTGGTGGGTAGCTTTCTCCTATTTCTGGTTCAGCAACCTGTGCTGTTGTCTTAAAAAAAAAAAATCGGAAATACTAAACTGGGCAATGTATTTTCCAGTGCAATTGTTACCTTTGTGCCTCTTTTAGGAGAGTAAGAAATCAATATGCAGCCTCTTTTCTGTCTACTTTCTTCCAAATGACAGTTATTTGCTTTTCCTCTGGGGAGTAACACCGTGATATATAAGTACTTGGCAACCAGGGCTACACCCAGAACAGTTTATCATTTACTTGCCACAGGTTACACATTGTAAAATGGGGGAACCAAGCCCCATGTTAATGTTTAACCAGATGTTAACTCCACCCTGGCAGCACTTGGATATCACCTCTTGAACAGATTTGCAGGTGCCCAGAATTTCTGAACAGCTCTGTATTCCCATAGTAGTGCATGAATATCCAGGAGGAGAAGGGAATACTTTCACCTATGCAAGGTGCAGGATTAAGTGCTTAAAAAAATTTAATAATAACACCAAAGCTTTCAAAGCTAAACATTCAATTCAACACTCAAAATGTAATGGTATTCCTTACAGGAAGAATCCTGCTAGTTTTCAAAGAAGTTTCACATGAATATAGATTACAATAGAAGCTTCTCTTTCAGCAATACTGCCCTGCTCACCAGTAGCACCAGCCCAGCAGGTCAGCACCAAGCCCAGGTCAGCACCAACCCAACCTGACAGGGACTTCTGCTTTGGTCCAGTATATTTTTAGTTTTCGAGCACACAGTGGCTACTACACTTTTGGATTACAGCCAGCAGTGGAAACCAAAGAAGCCTGTGTGAGCAGCTGCCCTCCAGGTATTTTTAAAGTCCTGACTTCAAGCAAGATGTACAAGATCATAAGGTTGACTGCTGTGATTTCTGGTGCAATCTTGCATATTTGAATTCAGTAATGTTTGGTCCACCACACCTGGGTGCTCATCCTCTGAGAACATGAATCTCTTTATTCCCTCACTTGCTACACTGATATACTTTCTCTGAACATATCTGATGCAACAAGGGCTGTGTCCTCTGCAGAAAGCTCTAGTCTTTCATGGGAACTCTTCCAGCCTGGGTTCTACCCTAATCACATTCAGTCCATGAGTGAACATTTTCTGGGTCAGTTCCATCTTGTCTTTTAATTTTTGGCATTCTGAAAATTCATTCTTTATCCCTGTTGCTTCATTCTCTCAGAGTATTGTGATATCTGTATGATTCCACTAACCCTGAACAACCCCTGCCCGTAAAGAGGACAGCAAACAGTTATCTTTCTATTCTTTTTGCTGGTATCAGGACAATATCAGATGTGAGGGCGGATTTTGGACAAAGTTATTATGCTTTTCAGCTGGAGAAAAGCAAAGAAGGTTTTCTTTACATATCAGTAAGTTAAATGGAGGCTGGGAAAGCTGGGAAAGTTAATATTTTAACTGGAGTTAAAACTGCAGTACTGGATCAAGACTAGCTGGGACCAGCTGGCATGGGGTCTTTCATTTGTAAAATGGTTCTAACACACACTGTTGCTGCTTCTCAGGAATTTTATGGAGAAAAAAAAAAGATTTATTAAGAATAAGTGTGTTCAGAATTGAAAGAAGATACTTAAAGAAGATGCAATTTTGACAACTTTGGCTCAACTTGAGAGGAACTATTTTAGAGACTGAAAGTCTTCAACCCCAGCCCTTAGTCTGGATTTGAAGGAAAAGTCCACAGCACGCTGACTCAGCTAAACTATACATAGAAAGCTACACTGAGCACAGGGATTTGTTTATGCCTCAACACAGCCTCAGGGTGCTGTAAGCAATGACAGCTGATTTTGTGAACCATGCAGAGTGCACAGGCAGGGACCAGCATGGCAGGGTGGACACCTGGGCTTTCCCAGAAAGTGGGAGCAACCTGACCAAGTCCTTGTTACAATAGGATGGACGAGGAGATGAGCAACTTTCCCACTTCTGTGTGAGTGATAGGTGTATATGTGGATAGGTATTTCCTACCATGGGGCTCGTGGGGGATTGCTAAGGGGAGCAAAGAGGAAAATGAGACCTGGGACCAAGTGGGAGGGGGACCAGCAGTGGTAGCAGCCCTGCTAAGAGCAGATTGTAACAGGTGATTCAGAAACCAGTTGTGCTTTCCACAGCTTCTCTGCCTGCTGTACCAAGCACAGCCCTGAAACTGCACAGCTTTTGTGCCTGAGACATGCAAAGAGCTCTGCAGCTTCAACAAAACAGGATGAGGTGAGTGGGTACATACCAAACGTGTCCAGGAGGTAAGTGCTCTGTGGAGATGCAGCTCTCTTGCCTCAGCCCTGTGCAGGGGGCTGGGGGCAGGCAGCAGCCCAGGGGACCCACAGCTCTCTCTCCCAGTGTGATACCTCTTTATTGGTGCCAGCTGAGTCCTGAAATCTCTGCTTTGGAGAGATGAAATACATGCTCGTATATTGAGATGAGACGGCTCTAGGGCACAGCCACACTTGGCTCTGTTTATTTCATTGTCTTTCATTTATTCTTTGGTGTTCCCCCTACCAGAAATATAATAATAATCAGAGAGATAGATTAAACAAACAGGAGCCTCTGCCTAAAGTTTCAATAAAAATTGAGCTTAACCATCTACTAAGATCAAACAAACAAAAAAGCCTCTTAATTAATTTTCCTTTCTGTCTTCTCTTCTATTTAATTTAATTAAAATATTCTTGGTCTAGAGAAGAGCTATCAAAATCCTTTGGAAAAGATGTACATTTCCAGCTCAGCTAAAAAGAAGTTTGCAGTCCTGTGTGGGGACTCATGTTTTTGTTGCTTGCAACCTATTTTTGCAGTTACAAAGAGATATCACTATCTTGGTACCACGAATGCTTGAATCAGCAGAATTTCTGAAGCTCCCAAAGTTTGTCTATTCTTGTAGATTTGGTTTTGTTTAAACCCTCCCAAACCCAACAAAATGAAACAATGAAAACAGAAGTGGCAGAGCCACTACTCCAAAAAGTGATATAGGAGACTCCTGAGTCCTAGCATATCCTGGCGTGCCAAGCTGTTGTTAAACTGTGCACCCATTCCTGTCCAATGAGTTTGTTTAGTGAGTCTCCATCCTTGCCTGGTAAAATGTATGACAGCAAATTTATTTTGATTGCCATTGTAAGACCTGCCTGACAACAAATAGCAGCACCAGAAATTTGTCCAGCAAAATTCACTTGCTCCTGTGGCATCCTCAACAAAAAGTCAGAAATTATTGATCAGAGGAGACGTAGAGCCATGGCATGTTTCCTCAGCATCATAGACCTGTGTCATTTATCCCATCCCAGTCACTTGGACATCCCAGCCTTTCCTTTCTGGCAGTACTGATGTCCTTCAGGAAGGTGGCTGTTAGAGGATGATACGACATCATGAGCAATGCAAGGTCTTCTTGTCTCCCTCCTCCACTGCTAAAATCCTGTTGTTAGAGCTGTTCAAATTAATTCAAATAAAGACTTTAACTGCTCAAAGCTGCATTCACATTTTCCATCATTGAAATGCTCTGGGGCAGTGAAAGGCATTTCTAGGAATGCAATACCCCGGGATATCTCTAGGCAATAAATTATCCTCTCCCCACTCCCCCTCCCCACTCATTTCATTTAAAAGTGAAGGGTGCTGAGTTTTATTAGGCCCCCTCTTGTCATCACGGCCTGTGATTTGCAGTCCCAGGGCTAGACTTCTCTTCCCTTTTTTCTCCCGAGCACCACGAGATCGTGTTACATTAGACGGCGAGGTCTGCCAGGTCACAGCCCCGGTCACTGTCACCCACTTCCCATTTCCTGAAAAATCCATACGTGGGAACGTTTTCCCTTCATCTTTGTGAACAAAGAAAAAAAATTAAAACAAGCGGTCTGAAGGTTTGCCTGCGCAAAGGTTGGCAAACAAACGCCCCTGCCGTATTCATGTATTGATGTACACAGCTCTACCTATGAGCCGAGCCAGATGGAAAGAAAACCTGAAAAGGAAAGGAGGGAAAGTAGTTAAATCTGGGTATCTGGAAAACACATTTCCCACTCTTGTACCACTTGTCACCGCCTTTCAAGCAAGCCATCACCCTGACAGAAATGTATCTCTGTTCAGCAGCGTCCCCCTCACTGCCAGGAAACACAGCAAGTCTGCCCAGCTGCCTCTCCAGGATTTGCCAATTATTAAGCTCAAAGCAAAGTAAAACCAACAATGATACAAGCATCAGTGTGAGCAAGGAAGCATCATACATGCTTTCCAAAAAGATTTATGATGTGAGACCCATAGGGTTCCAGGATGATTCTTAGAAGGCAGCATTTAAGTCCACGTCCTTGCATGCAAATGAGTTAATATTGTGTTTATTTACAATGTCAGATGGCACATGCACCCAAAACTTCAACCATACCAGCACAGCTGCGCAGCCAAAGAGCCAGGAGCCACCCCAGCTTGTATGCCTGTCCCACAAGGGGCACCTTGTGGGGTCAGCAGAGGGACAATACAGAGTCTCTACCTCCCTATGGTTGTGGAAACTCTGGTGAGGGACAAAAAACATCTTAGAACTGGCCAGAAGAATCTGAAATCTTAAACACTTTTGCTCCCAAGTGACTTAATCAGCAAGTTACAAATTCCAGTCTCTGCAGGGGGATTGTCAAGGATATCACTGCAGTTTCAGTTCTGGAAAACAAAGACGGTTCCCCTCAGGGGAGTAGGAGAACCAAGTAATTTTCTTTCTTCTGTGTCTCTTGCATTAAACTTTCATGAGCAGCCTCTGTGCTAACATCGCCCACAGCCAGAGCTGAAATAGAGGGCTGACTTATCAGACTCTGCAGGTTACCTCCTTCTCTTTTATGGAATCAGTAACAGGAAGGAATTTTCTTTCTTATCTAGGAAGTGAACCTAAAATTGCTTTTCCTCAGGCTCCTGGTTTAGCTGAATGTATTTGCCAGTAATAAACAGAATTGTTAGCTGTAGGAGAATGGGGCCCCTTACCCTGGGACAGCAATGGATACAACTGGGCCAGCATCTGGAGTGAAGGGACGGGAGGCACAGCTATCTTTCTTGTATGAGTTATTAGCAGCACAAAGAGGGGATACAATGGAGATTGAACAATGTCCATCCAGTGTCTGAGACCAAACCAAAACAGTGTGGACCTTCAATACAGTGATGCTGTAACTTTGAATGTTTGACATTTACAGTGTAAGTCATACCATATCATATATTTTTCTAAAAGGTTCATCTTCCTTAAAGATGCCTCTCCTGAAGCAGAGACACCAGACCTCTTTTTGAAGGTAAGCTTCCAAGCTGAAAGACCAAAAAGAAATTTGAATACACGAATCTTGAAGGTTCTTTAAGTACATCAAGTGTAGAAGAGTGTAGTATGCATGAGGACAGCCATAAGAAATCCTGAGGTATTCAAAAAGGACAAAGAATGAGATGAAGCAAAAACAAGGAAGTTTCCTCGAGGGAAGCTGTGTGGAGCTTCAAGGAGAAAGACACAAGAAACTCGACCTAACCCTATGGGGCTAGTGAGAGTCTGGGAGATTCATGTGGGGAGTGATGTCTGAGGAAAAGATGGTGCTGGTTGAGACAATCTGTGTGAAGTACTCCAGTGCAGATAGGAAAAAACAGTGAAGAGCAAAACAAGAGTTAATGTATTTCTGGGCAAGGGACATCACAGTAAGCACAGGAAGGAAAGCAAATAAAGAGTTGGAAAGGAAGAAAATACCCAGCAGTTTCCAGTAGCAAGTCAGGGTGATGAAAAGGGAGGAGAGAGAGGAATAACATCTGACAGTGGAGATGCAAAAGGAAGTGGCTGGGAGGTTAATATCAGTGAGAGAGGCAAGGGGAGCATTACAGTCGAGAGCACTCAGTGCCTGTCTCTCTGGCTCTGCACAGCTCAAATGAGAGGCAAAGGAACAGCCAGAAATGTTGAGTTCAATACAGTTGGACAAACACTGACAGGGAAGGAAGTTGGACAACACAGGGTTGTATCTGCAGCTCAGGGTGTAACTGAGGTCACCTGAGAGAAGGTAGGGAGCTGAAAAAGGATCACAAGCCAAGCTGACAATAAATTCAAAAAGCAGAAGCAAAAATGGTGCCAGTCAAGAAGAAGCAAAAAGAAGAGGTGATCACAGAGAATGTAAAGAGCTCAGGAGGTGAAATCCTAGTGTCTAGAAATGAAATACTGAGATTAATGGAAAAAAAATTCTTTCAGGCATATCTGTTGCACAATAGCAGAGCAGTCTCCTCTCACTATTTACAGTCTCCAAACCCCAGGGGTTTGGCTTCAATGGCAGACACTCAGTATGCTGCTCCAACATTAACTGCAGGGAAAAAAAAAGACAAAATTGATGGAAGAATTCTGGTCTGGAATTCAGTTGGAAACAACTGGTTGGCCTAGCTCACTTTCACAGTGTGAGGAAACTGCAGCTTCTCTCCTGTGGAGAGTGAAAAGGCAGGTAAGAGGGTGTCTGATCCCTGTCTGGAAGAACAGGGCCTCTGTCAGCATTGCAGTTATATTCACAAAGAGATATCACAGCATGGCAGGCAGAATAAAAAGCAAAGGTGGCCCAAGCAGACACTGAGAAAGCACAGTTATACTTCAGATTGTGTGGCACTCTTAAGAAACAGCAGAGCTTTATCCAGCTTCATCAATGATCATTGTGGGTCACTTCCAACTCAAATATTCAGTGATATGTGTGTGACAGTTTTTACCTTTTGAATCTGTCTGGTAAGCCACTTGCATGTGTCTAATCAAATATCAAGTAAGGAGACTCAGCCTGGATGCTCTCTGACTAGGATCTACCAGCTACAGCACATTCCCAGTTGGGGCAGATACAGGAGAAGGTGGCAGTGTCTTGTTTCAGCAGGCTCACCCTCACCAGCCCTGCAATGCCAGCAGCATGGTTTCCAGCTTACTTTATCATTTGGACTTCTTTGACTTTTCCCTCTCCTCCCTTCTCTGGTGTGTCTGCTCCTTTTCCTCCTACCTGAACTGGACCCCTCAGGACTGCTGAGGAGCAGCAGCAGAGGCTGGCTGAGAGTGAAAAGACCCCTGTTCTGACTAGGCAGGGCAGAGCAGCAGTCTCAAAAACTCCATTGCAGGCGAGTTACTCTTCATGTGTGGCTGCCCTCTTGCTTGTCATGCCCAACAAGTGAAAGCAGCGGTGGGAGAGGTTTGAGCGCAGGCTGCAAACAAGCACCGGTGTCTGGGGAGTTCAGTGGTGAGGAGCTGCCTCCTGCTGTGGCTGCCCTGCGGTGTTCATGGGGCTTAAAGTTTGCTAGGAAACATCTTTGGGAGCTACCAGCACCACACAGGTGATGGGCAGACACCCCAGGGAAAAGCAGTGCCTTGTGGCAGGGGGTGTTGGCACCCTGGGCCACCACAGCAGTGTCACTGGCACAGCGAGTTGCTTTGCCTCGCTCTTCTTCATGGCAAGAAGCCAGCTTGCAGTAGGAGTTACAACTCTCAGCAAGTTTTGCCTGGCTATCTGACAGGAGGATTTATTCCAGGGTTTTGCTGCCCTTTCTGCCAGTTTTCCTGCTCTGAGTGTATGAAACATTTGAGGTGAGTCTGATTTCCCTGACAGTCTCATGGGGAATGAGGGGAAGCCTCAAGGAAAGGCAGAAAATTGAAGATTTAATGACTTATAGATGCTCTGCTCAGCCTCCTGCTCTCTGGTAAGATTAAAAGCTTGACCTGCTTCCTATGTATCTCCTGGCTGGATTTTTGTTTTATTTGAACAGAGCCCTGCCAGGCCCATAGGACCTGTGACTCTGTTTCTTCTGCTGGGAAATTCACTGTAGGGAGCAAGGGTTCACCAGCCAGGCCTCTCTGTGGGTCAGAGGGCAAAGAAATGGGGGCAAAATACTTTTTAAAGTAGACTTCAGAGCAGCACATGAAACATTAAAATCTGATTGAAAACCATGTACAGCTGTGTCTCCTCTGCCACACAAGCTAAAGCTCACGAGTCTCCAAAAAGTAGGACATGGGAGAAGAGTTTAGGCTGATAATCTAGCAGCAGACAAATTTCCCCAAGATCATTGTCAGTCTGGAGAGTCACTTATAGACACCTAATTTCTTTCTTATAATGAATTTCTTAAATATTAATCCTCCTTTAGTTCTTTCCACTGCCCTGTAAAAGGCAAAGGTGTTGTCTGAAAGAACTAGATTGAAATATTTGCATGAGCACTTGTATTTAGGTTTCTTAGTCTAGAATTCATATAAGACACCAGAACAACCAAAAGTGATCAACTTTCTGGCCTGAACACACAAAACTCTCTGACAGAGCACCCTCAGACATACTGTGTGTCTTTTGGACTGCTTGTGGACATCCTCCTATCTGATGCAAAGGTCCCTTATTGTGTCTTAAACTTACTTCTATCAAGTAAGTGAGGTCCAAATTCCTTCACATACAACTATCCCTGAAGTTAATGCACATTTATAAAATGATAGGAGATCAAACTTATAAAAGTTTATAAATGCATTAATATTTCAAAGTCTTTCATAAAGGCTTCTAGATAGTCTTACTTGAAGGTAATTTCTCCTTCTAGAATTAAATTTTAATTTCTTACAGCAAACAGGGCAAAATTTTACCACAAGGATAGAGTTTTGTTTGTTGTAGACTTTCACCCCAGATCAAACCGGGTTAATAAACTTCTGAAATATGTAATGAACCTGTCCCAAGTTTACACTTAATATTGTTATCTGATATTAGCAAAATTAAACCCATCTTCATTGGGAAATGCAGCCCGAGGTTTAATTTTTAAGCTGACCATGCAGCAACAGGCAAAGTCGATGATATTACACAGAAACTGAGCCCCATGAATCAAAACATGCTGGGGCATTCACCTCTGAATTTAAAGTGAACTTTAAGCACTTATTTGATGATTAAAGAACAAACAAAGAGCACAAAAGAGATCACATATATGTTTTAAGTTACACATGCTTCAGTCAGTTGTTGGATTTTGGATCAAGTAAGCATGCCAGAGTATGAAATCCAGTCCAGAAGATCTCTGTGAACCCTTCAGCATCTTCTATCTGTCTATTCCGGTGGTGTTTTAAATGTTCAGGTATAGATATAGGTAAAAATAGACATGAAAGGATCTATTTCCATTTAGGTTGAATCTAATAACAGCTTGTGTTTATCTGGAGAAACTTACAGAAAACTTTTTCATCTTTTCTACTCCAAAAACACTCTCCTGGTACTGGAGATAAAACAGCTTTAGACTCTAATAAGGTGTCTTGATTACCTGACCCAACCAGACACAGACAAGCCTTTACCAATTACCTGACTCATTAAGAGCTGGTTGAAAAGTGACTGATCTGCCCCAGCTCTTTGCTCTCCTTGCACCAGAGGCTGGAGTCAGGGTCTAAGCAAGGATGTGGTGCTGGATGCCTGGGCTGCAGCCTGGGCTGCATCTCGTAGCTCTGAGAGCAGGGGAGGGCAGAGCTGTACTCGCACATACATGTGCTATTTAGGCAAAAGTTAAAGCAGAACTAGAACAATTATTCAGCTCCAAGCAGGCTTTAAGGGTAAAATGTAGTTTAAACCTTTTAAAGCAGCAAGCAGAAAGACGTTTTGTCACTAAGGTCTAAAACTATGAAAGTGGGACATTTTTTCCACCAGTGCTGCAATAAAAACCACTGTGCAAGGCAGGGTTAAATTTTCTTTCATCACAAGCCAGTCTATTGAAGTGTTGCTAATGTCTGACATAAAATCTAAATGTCTCCCCAGACAGTGCAATGCTCTGAGCCTCGCTTTTCTCTTTGGGTCCCCATCCCACTGGACATGCCATCATATTAAATATGTATTATTTAAGTTGGCTCACAGGAGAAGCCCTGACTGTGTCCTCCACTAAGGCCATATTTTCAGGACTACATACCAGGACTGTACCTTGGCCACTGGCACATTGCCTGAGAGCATAACAATAATGAACAGACTTGCACCTGCTTCTGTAAAATTTTGTTACTAATTTGCTATTTTTTTTACTCTTCTTAATGCCCCTCTACCCTTCCCTGTTTTACTGAGGGATGTCTAAGTCATCTTTGATTTCAGTTAGTATATATGGAGAGAGAAATAACATTTGCTTAGCCCAGACAGATGTCAGGACCTGTAACTCTGGTGGATGCTTCTCACCAGAGTGTGTGGACATAATGAAACAGAACAGGAAACTCCAGTAATTAAAGAAACACGGGTGCTGATGCTTAGCATTTCATGGCATTAGTTATACAGAAATTTATTTAGACATTGAAGTCAATGGACAACTGAAGTTCTCATCACATTGGTGTAAAAGACCATTTACTTGCCTGCCTCACCAGAGGTATAGACTTTAGTGTCTGTGTTTCAAAATGCTGGCCTTGGCCATGAGCAAAATTGTGTTATACTTACCTTTTTTTTTTTAGCACAGGGAGATTCTGTCGTTAGCTCTGGCTGCAATTATCTACAACTGTTGCTCTGCAATTTGTTGTCCTTACAAAAAAAAACAATACAAGAGAACTGAAGAAATCAGCTATTTTTACTTGGCAAAACAATGGCTGAGAGGGGATGTGACTGCTGAGTGCAAATACATCAAGGAGCAGTAAACCTGAGGGAGGTGAAAAAAGCTATTTAAGCTAAAAAGTAACTTGGCACATGAACAAACAAATGCTAAATGACCATGAATAAAATTAGCAAAAGTAGAAGCAGGTTGCCAATGATCCAAACAATGAGGAAAGACCTTTCCAAAAGAAGAAATGCAAGCACAATAGTGAAGTATTTTTAGGAAGTAGTTTAACTAGTTCCTGAAAGGGAATAAGGAGATGCAGTTGCTGTGGTTAAGCAGAAAGCTAAACATGGATCTCTTCCATGTCAGGTTGATATTTGGGTGAATAATCTCTTTCTCCCATCTCCTTGCAGCCTATTTTACATCAACAAAGACTGCAGGTCCAGCAGTAGAAAGCAGAGCAAAGAGGTAGCATAGCATGACTCAGTCAGGTCGCTTTCCTGGAAACAGAGGAAGTTGAGAATTTGGTCAATGATACACAGTGAACCCTCATTCAGGTCCTTCCTGAGATGCTAGAGGACTGGAGTAATGTCCAAGATTCACATCAGAAGGCAGCCATTTGTTGTCATCTGTAAATTCTTCCCTATTTTCTATATTTAGAAGATATTTAAAGAAGAACACCCCACTTTTCATATATGAAAAAAGGCGAGATCTCACAAGCACACTTTATCCTCACAAAGCCAGACACTCTGGGAAAGAGATGGTAATTCCAACACCTAAATAACTAACCTTTAATTAAACTAGCGTTGATTATTAAACTGAATACCTGTCTGCAAGCCTTACAAGTGTCTGTAGGACCACTGATCCTTTGACTAGCGTGCTGACTTAACTTTCCATCCTTGAAGAGTACTTCCCTTTAACAGATTCCGTAATGTTGCTGAAGTGTTTGTTCTGTTTCCTGACTTGACTTTTACTCTGTCACTGTCACAGCTCTTTAACCAGCATATACTCTTTTGTTACATGTAAAGAAGACATCAACAACTTCTGTCGTGTCAAGTGATAATGTACCAGGCAAAAATCAAACACCTTCTATAAAGTAGAGTTTGACTATTGATATTTAATGTGACACATCCCTTATTCAGTAAAGACAATGTCCCTCCACTCTTTCCAAAATGATGGACCCACCTGCTTCTACTGATTAAATAATTAGATCTAAAATGTGAAGATCAAACTAAATATACAAAGCTATTTTCTATCTTTCACAAAATTGCTACACAGACTGCTAAGTCTCAAATATCAAATACACTCAAATTGTGTATCTCCTACACTACCATTTACTTAACCATCAATCTTCTAGCTGACAAGTTTATTAATTTTCTCAGCAAGAGGTCCACAAACCATGTTTCCCATCACTTGAAGATTGTACCATGAAAATGTTCTCTGCAACTTGTGTATGATGTTGCCACTTGTTTTGCCTTTTCTTGTGTCCCTTGGCTGAGTGTCAACCCAGTTTTGTATGGAGTGATACAAGGCCCAAGTCTTGATTCCTTGGAGGAGCAACTCTCCCACCAATTTCAGATGAAATATTGTGGAGACAGTCACCCAACATAATGTTCAATATTGCCCAGCCACTTCCCTCAGGAAACAAGCAAAGATCCTGGTCTCATCATCATCATGAGGAAGAACTTTTCACTGTCCTTGTGAGCAGGTGTTGATTAACCTCATTTCCTGGGTGCAGAGTATATGGAAAGCCTTTGTGTCCTGGGAAGTGATCCATGCACAATTGCCTCACTTCTCAGGACCATTATCATCAGCTCTTCCTCTTTGCTGATCTTTTGGAAAGGGGATAATTTTCCCAGGCTGTTCATTACTGTGAACAAGGGAAGGAGGGGCAGGAACAGCAGCCACAGTTTGACAAATGACCCTTAGTAACAGATTAAACAAATGGTAAAAATTAGCTGTGCTACAAACTCCCTTAACTCCCTCTACCTTCACTTCTGCACAAGCACCTTGCTTCCCACCTGCATCCATATAACAGGCTCAAAGGTATCTTCTCAGGGTCCTTAATTACCAGGAGCACATTAATGGAGAGGAAGGATGACCAAAGCACACACAATTAGTCACTGAATATAACTGTAAACCAGGACAGGTTCAATGACTAATTGATTCTCAAAACCAGCATTTCCCAGGCACCAATGAGAATGCCCAGAATGGGAGTGCTCTGCCCTCAGTAATCACTTTCACACCAAAAACTGTGTCACAGTGACTTACATCAACAAAACCAACCAGTGTGTGCAGCAGAGTCAATTGTTTACCCCACTCAGTTGACCCTCACAATCTCTGGAAATGAAAAGGTGCAGAGTTTGTGCTGACTTTTTGGCTCCCGTTCGGAGCTGGGGAGGCAGCAAGGGTTAGAGAATGATCTGTGGGTTTAGGACTGCAAGACTGGCCAAATTCATCCTAACTCTGTCAGATATTTTTGAAAGACTCCTTCTTGTAGGAATATATCCATACGTGGAGCTTGAGCACAAAGAACGTATTTCTGCATCTGTAAATCTCAAAGGTGTGGATTAGTAGAGGCTGTGGAAATAGATATCTGACCATATCTGGTGTGGTTCTTATGGGCTGATGTTGGAGGCTGCAGAGACATCCTTGCTTTCCTGCTCTGTCACACCATATCTCCTCATACAACCATGCAGCTGATAGTGAAACCTAGCACTGGGCCACGCCTCGTGTCCTTTGCATGACCATGATGGCTTCTCATCTTTTTCTAAGCTTCATCTGAAAAGGGCCATTTTACCCCTTGCTCTTGCTTTAGTTTAGCCTTCTCGTTCATTTAATGACAATATTTTCATGGAAGCAATAAAGGAGGCCAAGCTGTCTTCAATTGCTTTTCCAGTTTTGATTAATGTCACCAAGTTCTGCCCTGTTAAACAGGTGCATCTTTTAAACCTCACTAGAGACTGCCTCTTTCAGTAACTCCCTTCTTTGAAGGCAAATCCCTTGAACTAAAGCTCTTCTCCCAGGGAAGTTCTTGACTCTGATATGCCACTTTTCCAGTGTGCAGGGAGGGGTCTTCTCCTAGAGCAATCAGAGCTTTTGTAGCAGTGTGATCCAAAATGTTGCCCAGTGACGAGTGTTGAACTAAGTGCTTGTGTAGCCCAGCTTCCCTATTTATCCAAAGTTGTACAGTAGGATTTCAGTACTCCATCTACCCCGTCTTTCCCCTGGATAAAGGCTTGATTTCTCATTTAGGAGCCAGAAAATTGTTCACTTCCGTGAGAACCTCTTCAAGGAGTACTGCTGGGCTACACAGGGCTCTATTTTTATACAGACAGATAGATGACCAAATCATCAGTTTTGATTGCCATTAGCAGTGCAAATAACAGTTTGTGTGTCTGAGTAACCACTAATCCAACACAGTTTCAGGAAAACTGCAGTAAAGCCTGTTGTGAGTGCTTTGTAAACAATTTTAGCTCCCTTTGAGTCATTGGTTGTACTGATTAACTCCAGGGATTGAGTATCCACCTCCTCTCTGAACTACCTGTTCCACTGTTTCACCATCCACATTGCCAAAAACTTCTTCCTTGTATCCAATCTAAATCTGCCCTCCTTTAGTTTGAAACCACTACCCCATGCTCTCTTGTAACAGTCTGCAGAAGAGCTTGTCCTGATCTTTCTTACAGGGATGTTCAAGGGGAGTACAGAGGCGACTCTGAAGTGCTGTGTTCAGGCTCTGGGTCCTGTGATTCCCTAAGCTGCACAGCATTCATGTCTGCACTTGGTTGATGTAATTGTTGGGAGCAAGGCAAGTCCTTTGAGTGTGGACTCTGGGGCTGTCAACAGGTTGCAGATAGACAAGGAAGTTCACCACGGTTGTGGTCAGAGGTTGTGCTCTTAGAGGTCAAGGCTGTCCTTAGTGAAGTGCTGCAGGGAAAGGAGTTGCCTCAAAAAGGGTCAAGTTTCTAAAGAAGTGAGAAACTGAGAATGGAGTCATTGCCCATTGCAAAGCCAAGTAACATCATCCAAAATTTTTATGAGGAGAAACACTTATAATAACAGAATCATTTAAGATTGAAAAAAAACCTTAAAATCTGACACACACTGCTTTCTTTTTTGCTTCTAAAGGATGAAGCTGACAAAACCACATTTATTTCATTGAATTAATAATAAATAAATTGTGAGCTTCTCTAGTTTTGCCAGCCAGGAGTTTCACAAGAATATTATCCAGTAAGATTTCCAAAACACTGCTCTTAGGTTTGAAATTTTGTGAGAATAGTCTTTTTCTCTGGCATTTTGGTGCTTTCTTCATGTGAAAAGTAGAAACACAGAGGGCTCAAAATGAGAGAGAGAATTCCAACAAACTGGGATTCAAATGGGGACTTTTAAAAGGCATGGTTTGGTATGAGTTTGCTGATGAAATGGGCAGAACTAGCTTGTTTTTCTCAGAACCCTGTTCTAACTGGATCTCTGTCCATGCTGGTCTATATCCCACCAGTGAGAATGGTGTGCAGGGTTCAGTCTTGCTTCTTTACAGAGGGAATTCCTGTAGAGGAAATCTCATTCTGCATGGGGAGAGCAGCTGTTAACAGCTCTGTGAGTTCTGAGCTTCAGAGAGTTAACTCAGAACTCACCTCTGAATTTGACCCTGTGAACTAACACAGCAGCTTCCTTCAAACCCTTCCAGTATCTCCTTGATGAAAATATTTTAAAACAAGATATCAGAAGAAAAGTGTGGTTAAAGACTATGTGGTCTGCAGAGAGTTTTGTCTATCCCTGAAAAACAAGAAATTCTTAGTAAATATTTACAGTCTGCTCATTAGAAGTTTAGATACAAACCTACTAGAGCTATTTACAGTTTGCTAGTTAGGAGTTTAGATACACACTAATATTAGCACTCAAGAATTAGTCACTCTTCCTATTCTCATTATGCAATAAATTTGAGAGAAGAGTTTTCTTCTCTGATATTTGCTATGGGAAGGTGTATTTAACCACGGGGCAGCTTGGCCAGAGATGCAGAGTTCCCATGAAGGAGGTGCCACCTCACTAGCATCCAATGTGGTGTTATATAAGCAGTCTGAATCCTTCAAAGTGTGGCAGAACTTCCACATACCTTAAGAAGTTGCCTTGTTCCCCTTTTAATTTGGGTTACTTCTCAAAGGTGGCTGAACTGAGAGTGGTTTGACGGCAAGAAACCAGTCAGAGACCTTCTACATGGGCACCTGCTTGCTCAAGGCTCTGTTTTCCATGCCGTCTGTGTATGCACCAAATGCTGTCAGCTGCCTGCTCTCCAGGCTGCTCAATATCTTCAGAGAGACCAAGCAAGCAAACTAGAAACCACAGGCAGGCTCTGTCTGCCTCTGCCCCAGAAAGAAGTGCCATGGGTCACAACTTGTGCTTCACTCCTGCACATGTATTCACTGCTTCACATTAACCTCTGCTGACTCTGTGTGTGCTCACCAGGCATTTCTTGGGAAAAAGCCTTTGGGAAGTACAGCTTTGCATCATTGAAAAGGGTGTGAAATACACCTATGAAAAGAGTTGCCTTTCTTATTTTCCTTACAGCATCATTTATTTTTAGCATGGCAAAAAGCTTTTACAGGAATCCCTCCATTGCAGGAAAAGCACAAAGAAGAGTGAGATTGGAATGCAGCCCAAGCAGGTGCATGTCGCCCTCCCAAAAACTGTTTCCCTTCTTTCCCATTCCCTTCTTTGACATAGCTGGAAAGTTGTTTCCTTAGCACAGCTGGAAAGTGAGTGAATTGTGGTCTCAAGCAGGATACTTTTGGGCAGCCATGAGTTAAGAATTAGTTAATATTAGTTAAAGTAAACAGTGCTATTAGTTTTACCTTTCCAAAATGTGATAATAAAACAATAATGTAAGTCACCGATTCCTGGCCTTTCTCCAGTATTCTGAAGTTTTGTTATGATTTACTGGATACAACAATGTCAGGCAAATCTATTATCTTTCAGATGGCTGTTTATCTCAAGCATGGTCTCCAGACCTGGCTTTTTTTTCAAGGCATGCAGCTTTATCTTGAATTCACAGAGATTGACCTGTCTGACTCCTGCTACAATATGCTATGGTTACTTTCCAAACTATACACAAATATATACATGAAAAAGCAAAAAAAGAAGCATATGGTGATGCCAGAATTTTAGTTACATTTTGTGTTGGGGCAAGTTTTAAGTTTATTTTACTTTTAATCTCTCTGGTGGAATGAAGCCAGTGGTATACAATAGCATGTGTACATCAAAACATTGGCAGATATATTGAGTGATAACATTTTGGTCTCTAATTCTACTGACATAAACTCCAGAGTAGGTCTTCTCCTTTTGCAACTCTTTACAAGTTCCACTTTTACTTTTTTTGTTGTTGTTGGATTGGTTTTTTGTTTTGTTTTGCTTTGTTTTAATCTGGAATTTAAACCTATTGCATGTAATGAAATGACACATCAGTAAGATTAGCTTCAGGCCCCAGTATATTAAAGGCGGGGTAATTGCAGTGGGCAATTACTTTACATAAGGTGAAGAATTAGTGTGTGGATCCAGCCCTCATTTAGACTGGAATTCAGATGCCCAACTAGAAAGGACTCATTGCTGGGTCTGAAAATGTTTGTTGGTGGTTATTTGTCTTCCAGTCTTTCTATCAGGTCTGACTACTCAGCTGTTGTGTCCTCTCCTTCATACTGCAGTGCCCAATAAACCCTTTATGTCCATCACACATTGTATTTTCATCAAGCACTTTAACACCGGCTTTGCTCTTCAATTAAAAACATCACGCCAGAATCTACAGCATGGAAGCACACTATTTTGGAAGAATATTGATTAGAAAAAGTATGTTTTGCATTCTGTGGTATAATTGCTTAGATAGAAGCATTTCCATAAATAAAAAAGCTGGTATTAACTAGGAGAGCTCTTTAAAGACTGGATTCATGCTATTCTCAGCATATGATATTTTGTTACTTCTTAAGTATTGATTTGCAAAGAGTTGCCACTGCCTCCTGCAGCACAGAGGAACCTTTGCTGCTTTCAGAGCCAAAACAAGAACATGAGAGATCAATAACCCACCTGCTTTTTTGTAATACCCTGGCAAACCTCTTCTCAGTCTAAAGCTGGAGCCTCACCTTTTCATCTCCTTTGATGCACCCAGTGACACACATAGAGGAAAAAACAGTAAAATACTGTAAAACTGCAAGTACATCTTTATTCCATGACAACACACTGGTAACTGATGGCATGTCTGGACATGACCACCTCATTGTCTCATTCTTGACAGTGTAAATGTGGAGCAGGATGCTGGAAGGACATCTGCTTTGGGTTTATATTTACAACACTAGGATCAAGAGAGGAATTATTCTGGGGAAGATCATGCTGTCTCCATGTCACACTAACACACAGAAGAACCCTGCTGAATATGAACCTAGAATGTGGATGACAATTTCTTCTTCTTAGGTTCACAACTGATTTCTTGCCACTAAAAGTAAGGCACTAAAAGTAAGCACAATATTGATGAGATTATAACTTGCTTCCCTCAGGGAGATGTCAAACCATTCTCAGTAGTTTGTAGGAAACAGAGGATTGCTGTAAGAATTTGTGGATGCTCCATCCCTGGAAGTGTTGAAGGCCAGGCTGGATGGGGATCTGAGTAACCTGGTCAAGTGAAAGGTGACACTGCCCACTGCAGTGGACTTAGAACTAGGGGATCTTTAAGGTACGTCCTGAACAAAATCATTCTATGACTCTGATTCTGTGATTCATAGGAGTGGGAGGCATAGCACAGGAGCTGACCACAGGTATATCTGCTGCAGGGGTTTCCCTTTCCCAAGTCCTTCAACAGAGCTTCTTGAGCTCTGACCTCGCCAGTGAAAGAAAGAAATAGTCCATCTGCAAGGTATCATTTGTCCCACAACCTGTATTAATCCAGAAATGTAAAGGAAGATGTCAATGCCATTGCCTGTTTTGCTCAGCAGGTCCTCTGGCACAGAAGATACAAGTCATTAGACATCCCAGACTGAGGCTGAAGGCAGTTTCCTCTGGGTCAGGAGCCTCCGAAGCACTTCATCAAGTGTGCCACCAGACAGAGCAGGCTGGTGCTGGAGACCAACCATTTGCTCTGCATACAGAATCACAGAGTTACATACTGGCTTGGGTTGGAAAGGGCCTCTAAGATCATCTCATTCTAAATCCCCTGCCATGGGCGGGGCAGCTTTCACTAAGCCTGAATATATTCCACGAAATTCAGAAAGAGATTCAAGACAAAGCATCATAATGGTTGTGGGAAGAAATCATAAAGAGATTGTGTTAACTTTTGCCCTGATGCAGCCTTCCCTCAACTCCTGAGTTCCAGTGCTAGGACCAGTGTCACAGATGTGTTGGGTGGTTTCTGCTGGAGAACAACAGGACAACATCAAGTATTTTCTCTAGAAACAGACAGGACCCATATATGGTGTCTTGACAGAGTTTGCTCTAAGGTAATACTAGTGGACTCTAAATCTTCAGGAAAATTCAAATGCTTGCCAGGCAGTTAGGTTGGAGTTAAAATTTTCCCTCTGTTGTCATTACAAAGATAATTTTCTCTAGTTTTCAAAGAAGCCTCTGTTACCAGCCTAGCAGCTTCCTGGCTTGCCTGTCAGGTGCTAATGGCTAACCCTGAACTCCTGTCTGATACCCAGTTGGGAATCATGCTGCCACGTGCCTTTGCAAGACAGCTGATCCAGATTTGCAGCCTTGTCTAGCTGTGAATGCTACACACCTGGTCACATTCCTACTTTTTCTCCTTGAGGGGCATTAAAATCTGACCTGATACCCACAAAAGATACCCCTGGCTGAGCTGCGTTTATTGTGTCCTTGTATGTTTTTAATTTTTTAAAATAGTGAATCTCGAAACCAGTCAACATCATCTGGGAACGGCTGCAAACACCAACATTTTTTAATTATATGCACACATAGTAGTGAACAAAGATTTGTCAGTGATCCTCCCGTTGGCACATCTCTGCTCAAAAGAAACGTCTGTCTTTTAACCATACCCCTCTAAGCCTTTCTTTTATGAGGCATCCTGTTATGCAAGACCTTGGCTGCAATCCAAACCATATTGGGCCCCTTTTAAGCATCCCTTTTACAACCTATCCTTTAGAGTAACACACCAGTCCCTTGTTTCCCAACAACAACTTTCTGTACAGAAAGCTTTCAGCCCCAAAGAAGCCTTTAGACCCAGCAGTTGTGTGATTTTCACCATAAATAACAGCTCTTATTAATCAGCAGCATTAATCTATAAAGGCATTATTCCAAAAACTAACAGCTTTTCAGAATTTGCTGAGAATGTTACGAGGACAGTAACACATAGAAAATCCCTTGCATTTAATTAGTATTGCATTTCTGTGGGGTTGTAATGTTCAGTGCTGTTAAGATACTGTCTCTCAGTCGTCACTTTGATTGACCAAGAGGACACGGTGTATATGCCATCGATCTCCTGGTCCCCAGAGAAATTCCCCTGAACTAATCACTGAGCCTGTTATGGGCTTATCTCACAATGACTTAAGAACTGAGAATGAGGCGATCTCGATATCCTGTTACACACCCTCCTTGCGTTACCATCTGGTTAACAAGCCACAGCCAGGGAAATAATTCATCTCTCTGTAGGTCTCCATAAAGAAGGCAAAAAGAATGAATTTCTGAATGAAATTCAAAAGCAGGTTGTTGCCTAGGATATGGAAGAAATAAAAAAATAGAGAAGGCACCATCAAGACTCAAATCTCTTCTGTAAATTGAAATGTAAAATTTAGCATCTTAGTTAAGACATATTTCTGTCCTGTAGACAGAATACTACCTGTTCATTACAGAGCTGTCCACCTCTAAAGAGTGTGAATGTGTTTTAAACTCTTAATATTTTGGTCCTATTTTTTTCAAATATTATGCAGTAATAGATATATATAGATGTTTTCCTAGGAAAACTACAGCTGCTGTCTTGCAAATTATGACTCAAACAGGCTTGGAGAAAAGGGTATTTTGACAGGAGTGTAAAATACGACTGGATTTTTTAAATTATCATTAAACATAAAGCTCAGAAGAGCATGTTTTATGCCTGGATTGGCAAATTTTCAGGCCAATTTGAAAGCTGAATTACAACACCTAATTGAGAAATTGCTTATTGAACCATACTAGCCACAGTCCCTAGTGAAAATTTAAAGGTGTCTGTGTTTAGAGACTGGGAAATAAACCATGATGGTTTACTAACAGCAAATATGCTACAGCAACAAGCACAATTTTAATCTGCTACCATATCCTCAATCCTGTGACATAAAATGATAAAATCCTTTGCACTGATTTTTTTTAAAAATTATGCTGCTGTAATTAAGGGATAGGTTTTATGGGAAAGAAGAATCAAAATTAAACCTGACCTTCCTGCCACATACATGGACACCTATAGAAGTAGGCCACGAATCATTGATGCATACACACCTTAGAATCACAGAATCACAGAATCACAGAACTGTTCAAGTTGGACAGGACCACAAGGAATCACCTGGTCCAACCTCCCTGCTCAAGCAGGGTCATCCCAGAGCACCTGGCACAGGATTGAGGCCAGGAGGTTCTTGAACATCTCCAGTGAGGGAGAATCCACAGCCTTTTTGGACAATCTGCTCCAGTGCTCAGTCACCTGCACAGTGAAGAAGTTCTTCCTCATATCCAGGTGGAATTCCCTGTGCATCAGTTTCTGCCCATTGCCTCTTGTCCTATTGCTTGGCACCACTGAGAAGAGCCTGGCTCTTCTGAGAATCCTGCTCACACCCACCCTTTAGCTATTTATACACACTAATGAGGTCCCCTCTCAGACAGCTCTTCTCGAGGCTGAACAGGGCCAACTGTCTCAGCTTTTCCTCTGCAGAAGCCCAGAAAATAATGTGTATTTATGCATATGTATCAAACACTGATAGTCAGATTGCTGTGGAGCTAATCAAGGACTGTTGGTAATAACAGCCAAGAGCTGTTGGTAGTAGGCAAGGACTGTTGATATTAACATGCTGTGAAAAAGAACATTTCCCTTACCCTGACAAGCTCTCTATATTCATTCCAAGTGATCTGATCCTGCTTCCATCTCCTGTGTGTTTCCTGCTTATGCTAGAGCAATGACTTTGCTGTGCCTTCAGTATTCTCTAGAACAGAATATCTCTTAGGTTTGTTTTTCCCCACTGAATTTAGAGCCTGGTCACTCCACACACTGGGCCAAGGGCAGCTGGTGAAGAAGAACCTCCACCATCTTTAAAATGCACACCTTGTTGGTAAATCCAGCTGGGATCATTGATCCTGCTTTTGGGATAACCTCAGAAGAGTGAGACCCACAGATTTGTGTGTGAAGAAAACTATGAACTGCTTCTAATGCATTGCAGAACTTCAGGACCTGTGGCAGTCCTCTCCAGACTCTTCCCAGCCTTACCAACACTGTGAGGTTTCATTAATTTGTAGGGCTAGCCTGTACTTGGCGAGAATTTAAACTAGATTATTAAACATATTTTTGGAAGAGAGTGGGAATAGGAACAGGGGAAGGGCATTTTCCCCATTAGTTCTTCACCTGAAGCTATCATTGCGCAAACATGATTGGAAACAAAACAAGAGTAAACGAATACATGACTTCAGCAGGGCCTTAATTAATTTGCTGTCAGGTATTAATTTAAGCCACAACTAAAACAATGGGCTGTTGGGCGCCATTGGTGCAGCTGAAAGCCTGGTGCACATGACTTTTCCACTGGAATGCTTTCAAGGTCTTTTTCCTCTTCCTATCCTAGCTGTGAAACCTTTATGCAAACGGTCTTAGTCACAATTAGATTACATCAAAGAATGTTTGTCTTGGTTTCAAGCCTGCTTGGGCTAAAACCAAGATAAATTGCAAATTGGCTAAAACCACCAACAAACACCCACTTTTTCTGGTCATTACAGATGAGGAATGTACAGTGCCTTTAGGTCTTATATTTCCACCGCCCTATCCTGTCCTTAGTCAGCAATTTGTTAGGTAATTGGAAAACAAAGTTCAATAGACTGTCTCAGAGTGGGTGGAGATTTTTTCTTTCCCCTTTTGGCTTTTGTGCGTCACAGACTACTTACAAAGGAATTAACTCACAACCTGACCCGAGTAAAAGCAGGCACATGTGGGGCACAAAGAGAGGAGGCAATCCTCAGTTTATAATCCTCAGAGACAAGTAAAACTTAACATGACAAATCACAATGGAATGCAACATTTTTCTGTCTCGTCCTCTCCCTCCACCATGACAACTGAGGATAATAAAGAGGTACCAATCAAGCTTGTCCTCCTCTGTTGCTAATGCAAAGCCTCTGCCCTCAAAATTGCCTATGAGTGACAAAATGTAGCCAAGGATCATTTTGGCAGCTAGTTAAACAGAGGTGCCTCCAGATGGACACACCAGGACATGGGAGAGCAAAGCTCTGGGAGCAGAGTTAAACACCCTGCAACCAGCCAAGCAGGGATTTGAAGAACAGTTTTGCATTAACTCAAGTGTTTCCATCAGGTCTTGTCATGAGATAGTGTTGGAGTCTAGAACATCCCTCTGGCCACCCTGGAGGGTTTGGAGACTGGACAGGGGGGTCTGAGATCTGTACAAGGGGGTCAGCCAGCCTCACACAGAAGACATTGCCTCTGATCCCTGTCCATGGGAGTGAATGCCCACATTGTATGAAGAATCACAAGCTGAGAGAATTCAAAATAAGTAGTAGTTAGTTTATCACAGAGTGTAAATGTAGAATCTAGGATTTTTAGTATATGGGGTTGAAGAGACAAGATGCAGGAATTGGGGAGTGGCCCCTGTGCTCCTTGTTCTTGTTCTTTTCCCCCATTTTCTGCTGAGTTGTATTAAAAGGATTGGTTTAGAGTAGAAATGACATGTTAGCATAGGTAGTAGGCATTGGTAAAATTTTGTAAATAACAAGTATGTTTCAGATGATGGTTGAGTCAAAGGTGCTGTACATAAGGTGCGGGGCTCTCTGATCCGCCCAGTCCTGCCGCGTGCCCTGCTCTGCTGGGGATGCCTCTCAGAGCAGAGAAAGAACTGAGATAATGTACCCTGCCAGGGAGACTTGGCAGAGCTGAGAAAGATCTGATAGATAATGAAGAATAAACAACCTTGGAAACATGCACTGGCAGACTCAGCTTGTCTTCTCTGCCTCTGGCATGAGACCTTTTGGGTAAGAGAAGCTCGAGAGCCTTATTACCTCGGGGAACAGCAACCCCGAGGAGAGTCTCAGGGAACAGCAACCCTGAGAAGATAGGTAGTGAAAGCAGGAGCCATGCCTGAGTCTGCCCTCCATAGACACAGGAGACATGGAAATGCCTTGTTTACACCAACAGTGACTCTTCATTTGATGGAAATGAAAAGTCACTGCTGGTACAAAGGAAGATTTTGTCTCCAGTAGCTGAGGGGGCTGTGAGATCTCACCACCTCACAGCTGTGCTGCTCAGTACCATGCTATTTCTGCTACTTAAGTTTTAAAGCAATGTAGCTCAGTAGACACCCATGGATTTATTCCAGACTTACACCATTATCTTTTAATAGAGGTGGACAGAAAAAAAAAAAGTGAAAAACAGTTAAAGTACAAAAATACTCCTGTCTCGTTATTCACCATGAGAAATATTTACTCCTTGACATTTGCATTGGCCAGGCAAAGCATATTTTCTCAGAAAACAATTCCATGAAGGTACATTTTCAGGGACATGTGTTTCAGATTCTTTCCCTTAAGTATTCCTGCCAAGGCTGAAGGTGGCTGCCATGGCTGCTAACATCATGCTGAAATCTCTGTTATTTAATCACAGGATGGCATACAGGCCATGCAGAAAATTTTAACAGCTGAAAGTTCAGGATATTAGACAGTGGTTTCAGCTGTGTGCTGCCACATGCAGACAATCAATATACTCCTCTGGGATGCAGAACAACTGTAATCATCTCTTAGTCCAAATTGCTTGAGAAAAGTCATGTTCCTCACCTTCTTGTTTCAAGCATTTTTCACCTCAGTTCCATGTCCTTCACTGCAGAAATTACTCTGTGTTTTATTTTTGCACACCGCCATTCTTTAAATAGCAACAAGATTATTTTAAGAGTAACACAATCTTTTACAATCAGAGCAGAGATATGAAGACTGGTCCCTAAGCTAGGATGGAAACTACAGTTTTAAACATGAAATAAAGAGACACAGCTTTTAGCAGATAAATGTGTTACTGCACTTTAATTGTGCATGAATGGTAATTGATGCTCTAAATGTCACTTTGGACCTTTCATTGTTCATTTCTTTCTGAGAAGTTGTGGTTTACAAGGTGAAACAATGCTGAGTTCAGAGAGATAGAATATTGCTCACACTGCTCCCAGGATTGCTTTGCTGATATTGGCATATAGTATGGTCTGGTCTTGGAACAGTGACAAGAACTTCAAGTTGATGTTTTCATTTTCATAGCCACTGAAGCTGTTGCCAGAGATCAATGAAAAATTCAGTATGTCAAAAAAATACTCCAAAACACTTCATGAACAAGCCTGTGAAATATAAATCCATCAGATTGACTAGACATATGAGCAATTTAGTCCCCATATATTATATGTCCCTTCAGATCTACTGCTCAATATGCAGCACAATATGCCCTGGTGTCTAGGCCATCTCCAGCTGTGCAAGGGACACTGTGGCAAAAAAAAAACCTGTCAGAGGAGGACAGCTAGTGCCCAAATCTCAACCATAAAAGAGTAATTGGGTGTGTTTGGTGCTGCACTGAGGCTAGGAGGCTGTCCTCATGGTATGAAAACACAGATGTGGTCTAGGATACAATGAATACACTACTCGATGTGATATGGAAGTTAAGAGCAAGCTGATACATAACCAATCCCACTGCACTATTTTTTGTCAGAAGAATAGATTTTCAAGTTAATTCAATGCCTTCCACACATTTTGAATGCCCTCATGATTTACTGACCATGTAGTAATTTTCTACAAAGCTTTGAAGTACTAAAATATGAAAGTATCACTCTAAAAAAACCAACATATAAGAAATAAATTTTTGCTATTATGAAATATTCTGTTTCTAAGAAGATTGGCAAATGCTTCTTTGATGCTTTGGTAATGAAGTAGAAATTCATAGAATATTTTCAAAAAGTATGGGTGGTTTGGGATGAATTATATCTGTGTGGTAAATTAGTGTCTGATTTCAGGCCTGATTTACAGAAATGCTGAGAAATGCATCTTTGAAAAACAAGCCATCTAATGCTGCTGAAATTCTCAGTGAGAGTTCAGATCCAAACATAGTTACAAATTTCAGGAATGATTAAGTCACTGGTGGTCTGGTTTTTATCCCTTACAATTATTGTGATGACTTATGAGGTTGGGATCTATTTCCATATTTCCCGAAAGCATGTGACAGTTCTGATCTGGCATATTCTAGGGTCAAGTGCCCATTTAAATTACTGACTTGACTGAAAAGCATGGATTAAAATAGCATACTAGCTTTTAAAGAAAAAGGCATTGGCAAACTACTGCAGCTGACATACATAAGCAATTGCCAACTAGCAAAATGTTTTCAGACTCACTGACAAGGCAGTCTGAAGGCTCTCTTATGATCATTTAGTAAGAAATTTTAGAGAGCTTTCCACACTAGTGTGGAAAAGTTTGAACACTATTGCATTGGACACATAGCTTCTGTTGTACATGTGTTTCCTGATGCCAGTGTGCCATTAAGTGATTTTATGGCCATCCCAAGGACCTCATGGACAAGGGTTTTACGTTTCTCTTCTTGGCACTGCCCGCACTTACCTTCCACATGCCACATACCAGGATCTGCCTCCCATCTCATGTCTGCAGCACACAGCAGTCTTCCTCTGTGCTCATACAATTATTGAGGGTAAAAGGCAAACAAATGCATGTCTGGTATTAACTAATGTTATCTGAAGCTAAAAAATGGAGCCATTGATCTCAGCTGGTAGAACAGCTTGGGCCAGGTGACATACAGCATTCCCCATGCTGGAGCTGTTCAGCCAGCCTGGTTTAGGCTGGTTGGTCAGAGGAAGGTTGGTGGTGGTTGGGTCTCCTACAAGATCATCTGGTCAAGGGGTTTCTGGATGTTACTATTGCCTGGAAATGCCTTAATGGGCTTAAAACTAACTCTCCTTGTCCTCTCTTGAGGCAGTAATCCAAAGCTCATTGCAATGGCAAGATTTCTTCTGAGCTCAACATCAGACAAGTGGTAGATTACACATGTAAACCATGAGTTCTTTGGAGTACTTTTGTGATAAGACTCCTAACTCTAGGATGTCCCTGACTGCAGAAAAAGGGCCAATCTCAATAAAAGATGGATATACTCAGTAAAAAAAAGAAAACAAAACATATCCAGTGAATATAGAACACATCATATCAAAGACCAAAGCAAAAGTCAGGAAAAAATCCTGTTCAAACAGTTGAACCAGAAAATTTCTGAAATATTGTACTTTTAGTGTACCTGATTTCTCTGTCCCTATGACAGAGACCCAGGAACCAACTATGTCTTCTAAGGAAGAAATGTCATGGATTAGCTTTTGAGGGAAGGATTTTTAGTATACTTGAAAATTAAGTTCAGAGTACTAAACTGCATTCAAATTTAAGTATGGAGCACAGTCAGTGAGCTAGGGGGACCTCCAGAACAGCGAGCAGTGATTTGGTGCTTGATTTGAGGGCATTGTGGCAGAACTCGGCATTATTTGCTTTTGTAAAGAAACAATAATCTTTCTTACATCATGCAAATAGCATTTGTTGTCAGAGGTAGTTGGAGGCAGAACAAACTATACCTGGGAGCATTTGCACGGCTCCCAGATCCTCTATATCCTGAAGGTGTGACCTGCACGCTGTTGCATGTTGCAACCCAGGAAAGATAAGAGAATGATCAAACCACTTTCCTCCCACCCCTGTGTTACATCCAGCATCCAGGGAGGTAACAGCAGCAAAAGAGGCAGCTGTTGTTAATACTACAGAGTGGTCTGATCAGAAAGGGAGAAATGATGGGAAAACGCCAGTCAGTGCTGACTGTAAGAAGGCATCCAAGATTGAATTCCTGGCAGACTTGGGGTGTTTTTATAATTGACTTGCAGGTTGCCAGGGTTTGTTTCCTTTTATATATATATATATACTTAATTCGCATTCCTCAGAGTGATCTTTTCATTCCTCTCCCTCACTTCTCTGCACAGTCATGCATCACTGCACAATTTTTCTGCATTGCTTGGTGGTGTAATGGGGAGGGAATGTACGGGGGACAGAGAAGTCACCGCTCGTGACCCGGCAGTGTGACAGCCATTGTGGCTGGCGGGGAGCAGAGGGAAGGTTCTCAACAGAGCCATTGCTGAAGTTGGTTTTAATCAATTTAATTGTTAATGTTCTGAGGAGAGAGGGAGGAAGCGGACCACAGACTAACACAGTGGGGTTAATGGAAAGAGAAGCGATAAAATATAACCTTACAGCCTGCTGTGCAGCAAGTCTCTGAGAGATTAGAAAGTTATCAAGCGAGAGAACAATTACACTGATTTGTAATTAACTCTGCAGAGAGTAAAACCAGCAGAGTTAATGGAAGGCAAAATACCGCTTGCTGGGTTTGTCCCTATAAACTGTTCCATTTCCTAACTCTTTTTCTCTGTCCCCCTCAGCAATGTCAAGGAGCTGGAAAGGAGGCTTGGGGTGACCTTGCCCTGGGTGGGTGCATGTTGGTGCTGCTGGGCTTGCTGCAAGCCCGTGGCACTGTTGGCACTCTCACTGCTGCCTGGTGCTAAAGATAATCCATGGAGAGAGAGAGGTCATTATCCCTGATGCTTTGGGCAGCTACACAAATGCCCAGCACAGGCATGGCAGGTGCCATGCAGGGCTGCAGGTGAGGGCAGGGAGAGGCAACGAGCAGCAGCCCCACAGCAGTGTGTGTGACCAGAGCTGGACAGCCTCCTCTTCCTCTGAGCAGGCACTGCACAGAGCTGGGCTGGCCAACAGCACTGCCCTGCCAATGGCCCGCAGGAACTGTGGGGACACAGGCACTGGAAGGCAGGCAGACGGCCAGCAGCTGCTGAGGATGGTTATCTTAGCTCCAGCCCTGGAAATGCTTCGTGCTGCTCTCTTGTCTTCACAGTCACCTTCCCCAGGCCTTATGTTCATGGCTGAGAGTTGTTGGAGCAGCAATGTCCTGATTGTTTGTGAAAACATTTGTTTTTGTGGCTTAATGGGGATTTGAAAATGATTTTGCTCAGAGAGCAATGCATCCTCTTGGAGAGCCATATTTCAGGACGAACCCTGGCTCGCTTTAATCCAGCTCCCATCCATGCCCAAAATCCCCTAACTCAAGGCTACCAGTGCATTTAACTAAGACAGCCATCCTGTCTTTGGTTATAGACTAAAACATCACTCACAGTTTGTTTACTTTGCAGTGTGGCTATAACCTAAACCTCTAAACGCTGCCAGCATGTTCCTGCCTCGCCATAATTAGCAGGGTGAAGTCACTGCAACCACACAGCGGTTCTGCGGCGTGACTCTGCTCCCCGGGGCACCTCGTGTGTGGTGCTAACCACGGCTGTCTGCTGCGAAGATGTGCCTCTCATTCAAGTTTCCCTCTTATCTCTGTGCTCATGGCTCACATGGCTACTTGGGCCACAGAAGTGGAGAAAAGTACCAGTACTTGTGGTAAAAGTAAAAGTAAAAGTACTTGGCGGGGCACAAGTTGGACAGATGGGGTCACCTATTGTGGTTCAGATGGATGAGAGACAATCCCACCTAACTGAACTTTGCTCAGCAGCCTCCTGTTTCTGCATGGTCATGCATCTGCTTTGTTGTGTTTAGGGGCATGGTGTGTTTTTTAGTAGCAGTTTATTGCTATAAAAAAACTACAGGGTGAAGCTCCTTTCAATTTCTGCAATAATAATGTAGCATGGAATGAAGCAAGAGAAGAAACACAGGAGAAGCGATGAAGCAAGGACACAGTTAAAATAAATAAAGAGGGGAAGGGGGAAGTTAATGAACTTGCTCCATCTAATAAACAGTTTCCTTCTCTCTCCCCATGAATGCTTTTGTTTCACCAGTCTGTGCCAGTTTCCCAGCGCTCCCTGCCCCCACCATCAGAGAGTGACTCCATCCACCACACAGCCCTTGAGCCCTCTCCCTGCCTCAGCAGTGCCGCAGGCAGAGCAGCTACCTTGAAGGAGGGAGTCGGGAAGCTGATCTTCACGGCCCAGACAAACCCCAATTTCTTTTCTCAGTGTGCCAACAGGGATGGCAATTAATGCCAGGGGGGGGTGGTGGCTTTAATGATGCGGACACCTGTTCTCTGAGAAATGGCCTCTGCTCTCTTTGGCACGAGTCACTGCTGAGGCTCCTCAGCCACAAATTGCTTTTCCATAAAGGCAAAGCAGCTTTGTTTATAAACTGCTGTAGATAGGCTGGAGTTTTCATGATGAGAGCACAGAAGCAACAGTCATTACAGCCGTATAAATGAGTTTATTTATTCAGCAAAAGCACATCTGCCAGGCTGTCGTGAGGTAATCTGCTGCCGCTACAGCCCACAATTAATGGCTGCTGGGGACAAATGAGACAGGAGAGCAACCTGCTTGCAGGGAAGGGAGAGCTCCACCAGTTTCACAGGGGACCCTGTGCCGCTTGTCCCAGCTCTGGCACCTCATGGTGGTGAGTGTCTTCCCAGGGAACACCCCAGGAGCTGGGATGGCAGGCCTGGCCCTGACCTTGATTCAGGCGTGCACAGCAGGAGCTTGTTCAGAAAATGATGATTCTGGGAGCACAGCCACAGCAGCTCCACCCCAAAATGAGCAGTCCAGAGGGTAGGGCTGTCCTCACTTATTCCTCTGGATGTTAAAACAAGAAGTAAGAATAAATCTGGGCTGGAAACAGAGGGTGGATTCAAGACTAAGATTTCAGATCCAGACTGTAAAAATGGTATCGTTCAGAGGCTGTTAGGATTCAGAGCTTTGACTTGATTCACCAAAAGTTTTGGAGCAGTTTCTTGATTCTGTATCACTTTCTTGGCTCTGATTTTGGGGTGGAGGTGAGTGCAAAAGAGGTGTTAATCCAAGGGTTTGGTTTGGCCTCTTGCTCAGCTGGAAATGAATACACTGACTGTGGTGCAGCTCCTGAAGGCAAGTTGCAGGGGATTAGTCGGCTGTCATCTATTTGACCCAATGAGGCCTGAAGAATTTGCTTGCAATGCCACTAAAACTGGTCAAACGCTGAAACATGCAGGACAGATGGAAATAACTGTAAAATGCTGTAACCTGGCATGTCACCAACACTTCACAGCTTTCATACCGACTGCCAGAAGTGGCAGAAAAAGACATTAACAGGAAAAGCGAAAACCTAGAAGACTTCTGTAGGCAATGCTGAGAGAGGTTGTGAGCTTTTCTGCACAGCCCGGCCTGTAATCTTCTGAACCACTGGAGAAACGTGGCAAAATAAGAGGGTGTCACATGCAAAGACCAGACGGAATTCCCCCATCCTTTGCCTTCCACCTCCAAGGGAAGGTAGAAGTGACTGGCAGTCCCAGCTGACACTGCTGCTGCTTGTCTGGTCCCATCCAATGGTCCTGACAGATGTTTTAATCTACTGTTTGAAGAATTACTTCTGCACAGCTCTGCTGTTCAAACATCTGTTTCTGTTTAGATAGACAGAGGCATTTCAAACTACTCTGGCCATGCCACACACTGGGAATTGTTTAAAAGGCAACCCAAGTTGCTTACATTACTCAGTTACAGCATGAGGAGGATTTACTGCAGCAAACCTTGACATATTTTTAAGCCCTGTAAAATAGATCATTCACGAAAAGGGAACCGTTTTGCTTCCTAAATACATCCTTTATAAAAGAAGGTATTTACAGTTATAAATCCATAAAGGCATTGCTGAAAAGCCAGGGCTTTTCTACTTGCATCCCTGTTCCCATGTCAGAGGGAGAAAAGCTTGTGTAATCATGATTTCACTGTCCTTGGCTTTCCCAGCTTTTGTAGTTGAGTGTGTGTGTGTTTTTGCTGTACCACTTCTTGCCCTACTGCTGTCAACACTCGCTGATTACCCCTGCTCCAAACAGCCCATGACACATTGCATGTCAGAAGATTTCTATGCTGAGCTTCCCAGTTTCTCAGTGGAAAGAAACAAGAAGCAGCTACGTTTCAGACAATGGTGAGAGCTCAGTATCACTAAGACAGTTACATTTAAATTACTTTTTGCATTCTTAGGTTCTGTGTACCTACCATCTTATTTAATTACCCTTGAAATTAAAGAAGATATTATCATCTCTCTTCTTTTCCTCTGACTTGCCTAGTTGTTCAAGCCTCGAAATACAAAGCAGATGGCAAGATTTTCAGCTGGTCAAAAATCATCATACATCATGTATAAGGAATATCCTGATTGCTGACCAACAAGTGAGAGCTGCCATCATCCAGCCCTTTGCCTGCATTCTTGTAACAGGTGGAGCACTTTGTTAATGCATTTGGCTGATTTTCAATGGTGAAATATTCCCCCAGGGTTCTGGTTTTAAAAATAGCAGAAATCGGAGCTCTGTCTACAAAGGGATAGAAGGAGCACACTGTGAGATTTTGCCTCTTTTGTCCTACTGGGAATTGCTGGGCTAAAACCTCATGCTGAAGGATCATTCTGCTTGTTTTCTTTAGCATCCTTCTCCCTTGTCTGTAACTTTCCAGATTTGTGAGTCAAGGAGTATCCCTGGTTAGCTTTTCTTTTCCAGTTACAGGCTCCACAGACAAGCACCTCTCAAAATCAAACATACAACAATACTTTTGTCCTTATACACAGTTTCTATTCTCTCTGAACAAAAGAATAGGTTAAAAGGAAGCCCTTACATAAACATGAACACACAGGGTTGTGGCTGGCTGTGTTTCTGTGCACCAATAATACTTCTACTATGCAATACTCAAGGGATTTATTTTTCTTTAGAGGTTTGATTATAAGACACAGCTTCATCAAAGTCCTCAACTTGTGCAACTCTAAGCCTAGAAATAATACCAAGCTGGATGAGCAGCTCACCGTCTTGAAATTAAACTTGTTCAGATATGTTCCTCATTTGGGTCCTGCAGTAATTAGCCTGGAAACAGCGAACAGCTAGTTGCATTGAGCTGAACTTTTCTTTCAAAGGAGTGCCAAAAACAATTGAAAGAGGCTAATGATATTTCCTGAGATCCACCTGTTGCTCAGTTTCCCTTCAATTAAGTGACAAAGGGGAGGGAACCACTTCTTGTTATAAACACAAATTAGTATTGGGACAAATGAAGCTGTGAAGAGAAAGGCCAAGGCAAGGAGAAACAATGAGAGAAAAGCAGCCTCGGCTTTATCGTGGGCTGGCCATGCGCAGGGGCGCTCAGGAAGAGGCACATTCCGATGCGATGCAAAGGCTGGAAGAACAATGCAGTCCTTCCTCAATAAGGCGTTTGAACATGCTAAATTATCCCTCTGGACATTATATGGAAGTGAAATACATCAAAATAAGAAAGGAGGAAGAAACACATTTTTGCCTTGATGAGGCACAGCCCACGATTTGCTGAGACACGACAATGGGCTTCTAGTAAAAACACCAAACAGCAGATGAAGGTTTTTGGGGGGAGTGTAATTGCTCACCCGTGCTCTGCCACTGTGTAGTGTGCCTTGGGGGCTCCAAGCTTTTGGACAGCTGTCTCTGCTCCTGCTGCACTCCTGACTGCCTCCACATTCCTGTCCTCTATCAAGCAGATAGAGGACAGGACTCCTTGACAGAACTCTCCTCTCCATTCTAACACCTTCACTGATACCTATGACCACAACATGGGTTTAAGAAGCCCAATGCACACTATCACTTTAATGCCTGTAGGCACAAAGCAGAACAGAAGACGACTAATTCATCAGTCTTTGGGAACTACCCAGCACCCGAGAGCACCTGCACATTGTCCTGGCTTCCAAGATGCCCCTTCTATGGAGTTACTGCCCCTTTAAGCAGTGGCTGTGCCTCTTCTCACCACACAGTATCTGAAGAACCAGCTACTTACTGAGAGCTACTTACAGCTACTTACAGCTACTGCCAATGGGGGTCAAATGCCCAGTTCCAGCAAGAACTTTCCCCATGTTTGCCCTACCAGCTCCCTCTATCCTGCCTGTGACCAAGGATAATGGTTATGGGAATGACCCCTAGCCATCTCTCCGGGGAGCCAGGATGAGTTTCCTGTGGTTCAGTGGCCCCTGCTGTGGGAAACAGCCCCTGCTGTGGGAAAGGTGTCCAGCTCTGTAGAGAAAGGCACCACTTGTTGGCTTCCCTGTTGCCATATGGCACGTTCCAAGGCTCCTCCAAGAAAAGCCAGGAGTCAGGAGGGATTTTTCAAGTATCCAGGACATTGAGAAAGAAGAAAAGAAAACCTTAAACAAGCTATTTGTAGCTCCTCCATTACTGAACAATACCTGGGCTTTGCAGAAGGCTTGGCACTGTAGTTTTGACACAGTGCTGTTCTCCTTAAGATCCCTGATAACACTTTGACATTGCTGCCAGAAACTTCACTGATGAGCACTTGTGGGTGTGTCCTGAACAGTGGAGACCTGTGTCTGCAGAGGGTGCAGGTTGCTCTGCAGTCCCCCCAGGGTGCCACATACAGTGTTCTCTTATCCCTAACCCTGCTTGTCCTTATCTACTCTGGAAGGAAGCCTAGGTCTATGCTCCCCCTGCCTGACATCTGAGGGACCACTCCTGTGCTGTGCTCTGAAAAGCCCATTAGTCTCACCCTGTCAGCACAGCTTTGAAAAGCCACTCCTTTTAACACTTCTCTAAAGGTCTTAGGACATATTTCAGACCTCAAGGTCATATGTCTTCCAGACCCAGGTGACATACAGACACTGCTGGGAACTCACCAGAGACTGGTGGAAAGACCACTTATGACCTTTGTCTGGGAACCTTGACAATGCTTTGTTAGTGCTCTGCTCAAGAAGCTCACTTATTCCTGAGGGGTTTGTAAATTCAGATAACCCATGTACTGCCCAAAATATCCCTTCCTTCACCTCAGAGATCTCATTGACCCAACACTCGGAGACACGACAGCCAGGTACCTTCCCAACAGATCAGGTGAGAGCAAGTAATTCAGGTAGAGGCTATTCTGCTTTCTATTAAGATAATTTGTGATGAAATTACACTGGCCCCTATGCTTGTGAAGCAGTAGTCGTATTTAGCAGATGCCATCCCTGGTGATGTCCATTATGGCAACTCAATCCTTGCTTTTACATGAAAATCGTTGCTGCCTAGATGAAGGTTGACTGAGAAGGGAAGTGAAAAACCCAACCCTGTCTTGTGAAGAACTAAAGATCATGCAGGGCGATCTAATTTGGGTGTATTAATATGGGGCTCAGTTGGGTATGGAGGTGACAGGGATCTCGAGATGAGGCCTCACTGTGGTGACTGCGAGCTGGAGCAGTCACAGAGAGCAACATCTGCTAATGACCCTAGCTCTGGCATTACGTCTCTCAAGGACACATTTTCCACATGTGTAATGTTTGTGTATTTACATCCATTTGCATTTTCAAACTGCACAACCACTGTTCATAATACTCCCAGAGCCTGCTGGCATCGTGTTTTCACAAGTCTGCAAAGTATGGGCCAACTCTTACTCTGACCTTCGAGCAGTTTGTGAAGTTCTTTCTTCAGAAGCACAGCTTCATTCAAAATTGTGGTTTCTTGATTAAATATTCTTTGGGGCAATTCCCTATTTTTCATTAAGGTGGAAGAACACAGAAATATTGCTACAGAGAAAGATAAAGTTTCAGATTGGATTACATTCATGAGCATATGAAAAAATGCCTCCATTAAGGAGAATGTAAATACCCTTGAAAAATGACCATCTCTCCAACTCTTACATTTGGGGTTTTTCTTGTGTACATGCACTAATGGCATTTTGCTCTAGGAGAAAAAGCACCAGTGATAGACAGTTCACTCAGCCTATCATTCCATCAATGATTTATATCATATTAGCATGGGATTAGGATTATCATGTGATTAGGAACTGTCAATAAAATCATAGTGTATCACCTTCACTTTTTTTTGTTGTTGTTGTTGTTTGTTTGTTTTTTTTAATGTTGTACTGAACATGGCAGTGAACCTTGAGCACTGGGTTGGGTTTGTCTGAGGATCTGGTACTGTTGCCCAGTATAAAAATCTTTATGTAGAATGTAATCTGTGTTTTCAGATAGATATCTTGCTGACCTTTGCTTGGGAAGCAATGCACATCTTTTGCCTAGATACATACACACAGGTTTATTCAATGGCATTATGGAAGATATTTATTCCATGAGATTGATGGAAACCAAGGTGAGGAGCTATCTGCTATGTGAGACCTCAAGAGGTCTGTGAGATGCATAGTCCTTTGTGGAGCCACAGCAGGGAGTTTTTTGCTGTGCCTCACACAGTCTTAAAGTCCATTTGTACTTGCAAAAGCCAAAAAGGTGTGTATGTCTGGGACTGGGGAAATGGGAACCTTCCAACCTTCCCATCTTACCTTGGCTCAGTTTGACATTATTTCTACCCAAGTAAAAGCAACAGCTGATTATATATAATAAAGATAAATGCTACATTACAGTACTGTGTTTATTAAATCACTGCATTTGTAGGGGAGTTCCTTGGCATTGTTTGTCCAGGATATAAATATTTTAAGTCTCTGTCGGTAAGTGAGGCTGGTGTGTGTATATTACATAGTGTACTCTCTTATCCGGTTAAAAAAAGCAACAGATGCAAATTGTCCAAACAAACATTTTGTTTCTCCCCACAGCTGGCCTGATTGTCATCATTCCTTCCAGCCTCGGGCTCCTTCTCTGCTCTCTCTAAACGTTACATTTACAGGTGTGGGCTACACTGGTGAGGGACAACCCGAGCCATGGATTTCCCCTTTCCCCACTGCTCAGTCTCCCACAAATTCAGCCCAATGCTCCACCAGAAAGTCAGGTTTTTCTACATCTACAGTTCTCCACTACAGTCCCTTTTTCTTTTCCAGTCCACAGTCTAGAGAAGAGAGAAGTTTATTTCCTCCCTCTTTGCAGCAACCATTTACATAACTGCATTTATGTTATTGCATCTCCTCTTAGTCTGGTCTTTATTCTAAACAACTTCAGTTCTCTCAGCCTTTCATAACCTTTCATAGGTTGTGTTTTTAAGCTCTCTCATCACTGTTCCTGGATTGATTCCAGTTGGTCCACACCCCTCTTGAAGTGTTGTGCCCCAGCCTGGATACAGCACTCCACCTGAGACTTTCAGCACAGAGGAGTCACTTTTCTTGCCTTATTGTGATCCACACTTCCACCATACTTTGTATTTCAGTTTGCAAAAACAGAGCACAGTCATCCACTACATAGCAGAAAGCAGGCTTTCTCTATATGAGAAAGGACCATTTCCTCACAGAAAGCCAAAAGAAGATCACACCAGTTGCATCTGAACTAAACTGCAGTGTTCTGCTATGGCTTACTTCACGATTCTGAGCACTTCACAACCCTTATCAAGCCACTTTCTGATGAGACTGGAACTTGAGTTTAGCAGTTGGGTCTTATCCTGCTCCACAGGGACCAGGTAGTGTTTATGAATCCCCCCTCAGTTTAGACAGGGACACCAACAATGGAGCTGGCATGTAAAACCAAGGTTACCAAAATGATTGGAAAGTTCAGCAGGGAGGAAGGAGATGTCTGTGGGCAGTGAACAGTCGGGTCATAGCAGCTACCAGCAAAAGACACCAAATTTCTGCAATGGACCCAAAAGAAATGGACTTGAGGAAAGATAAATTTCACTTGGCATCAAAACAAATAGCCAAGAAAGGGTTATTCTGATCTCGCTGACCTTGCATGGCACTGATGTCATCATACAAAATAAATATGGCAGAGTTACATGAACACCCCATCAGAGACTGATGTAGACTCCAGCAGCACTGATGTATCCTTGTGCTCCCACATCCCAATTGTGTTCAGTTCCACAGAATAGATTTCAGGTTAACAAAAGAGTTAAAAATTAGGGAAATGCATGTAGGTACAGTCAAAGAAAGTGGGATGGAACCACATTTTTAATGGATCAGAAAAGGTGAGTGAAAACTGATGGTTACTGTGTGACAGTGAAAAAAACACACTTGAAAAGCAAGGCTAACACTAGGGCTGTAAGACCAGGAGTGCCCCTGGTGAGTAGCAGTGGGGGTTCAGGTTGTAGGGTGTAGGAACTCACAGGTGGGTCAGTTCTTCCTCTCAGAATCAGCTCCCACAGCATCCCCAGCACCTCTTCACATCCAGTATATATGGTTTTGCTTCATTTGAAAAACGAAGATAGCTGCTTCTCTAGCTGCTGAAGAAGGTTTTTTTCCTTCATGATCCAAGCAATTGAGATGGCCCCTTGTAAAAATTTAGAACCTTAATAGAAACATTTTTCATTGTTTTATATTAATAAAAAGTAGATTACTTTGGCAGAATATATGATATATGAATTTCTAAACTAGAACTGGTTTCTGTTTCAAGGGTGATTATGAAAGCTATTCAGCAATAGATACTACATTAAGAAGCCCAGATAGATTCAAGGATTGTCAAAGGTATAACCCAAGATCACTTCATTCACCATGATTTTTGTAACATAATCTTGATGCACAGGTAATGCTCTGATGAACTGAGAAAGAATTTCATGTTGCTTCTACATTAAAAATCCAAAATGGATAACCTGGTGCCAGATAATGGAGTGGTTCATATAAGATGCAAGCAAGAGTAGAAACTTCATTACTGTCATTAACACAGTCAACATGGGCTTATAGGAGACCGGTTTCACATAACTAATCAACTTTTAGATATCAAAATTTAGGTAGCTAACCTTTTAAGCAGCCATCCAGATTTAACAACACGGGCTAAAGTGTTGATGAAATTAGTAATTAATTTCATTATTTTATGGTGTCATTTTGACTGAAAAAATCACGGCAGAACATACAGAAGGGTTTAAGTCTGTTTCTTTAGGCCCTGCTTTGTTTCTTTGGCTGAGTTATAGACTGGAAAATCCAGCTGGGGTATAGATGCTCAAACTTTTCTTCCTGCCCCAGGGGGACATTATAGCTCTATTTGGAATGTACCTTCAAGGTTTTCTGAGTAAAAGCTTCCAAAGTACACACACCACTGGCATCTCCAACCAGCCCTGACTCCTTGCAGACAGCAATGGGGAAGGGTGGTGACATGTACCCTGTGCATACAACAGTGACTGCTAAACTCCTGGGGTCAGTATCCTAGAAACAAAGAAATTAAAATACTGAAACAAACCATAAAATTTTAGCAAAACCTTGTTATTTAATAGTGATAATAATCCTAAACTAGTCACCCATTTCCAAAGTATTTTTCAGTAGAAGCACTGCTCAGGAGATAAGGATGGCAAGGTTAAAAATCAACTTGAAAATAAATATTTTCTTGGAAGGGATAAATAAGCTAATCCATCAGCTTACACTTTTTTTTTTTTATTTACGAAAGTGACAAAACCACCGGTGATTAAGAACTGAACACAAGTTCACATGACAGCATCTCTTACAGTATACCATACATATAACAACATGTAGTCATTTGTCAGCCTCTGACATAAACTGAAGGCTGCACTTTTGTTTAACAAATAATTTTTCTAAGGAAAATTAGAAAAAGAAAAACCAGAAATCATCCTTTAGGCTTAGGATGATTGAGTTTTCTGGTGTTGTTTCTCAGTCCATGATACATTTCTCACTGATATTGCTGGTAAAACTATATTTAATAGAAAATGCAATGCTTAACAAACACTCTGCATTTTGTGTATTTACTACTATTCTTCAGCTGATTTTTTCCCCAACTTATGTCAGTAAGTTGAGATAGCTGAGTTTAGACTCATAAGTGACATTTCAAAGTCCAGGGTGAATTCCGATGTGCTATCCTTGCTCCTGGTATGACTTCTGTCAACAGTGCTGGAAAAGGTAGCCCAGACCACGCCCATGCCATGCCTATGGCACAGAGATGGAAGGTTTGCCCTCAGCCTCACCCTGAGCAGGATTTGGTGTGGGCAGTGTGATTTGGTGACAGTGTGGACATTTGCCAGAAGGCTGGAGGAGTATTCCATGAGCAGCTTTGGCAGGGCGGTGAGGGCAGTCCCTCACAGCTCTCAGCCCTCCAATGTTTCCCTTAAGCTCTTTAGGGCAGGGATGGTGCTGGCCAGGAAAGACCCACTCTTGAACAAGAGCTCCAGCGCACAGTACAATTAATCTGTTTGATTTATGTTCTCTCTATATTTTGCACACTTTACGGTATTTCCTAGCACTGCCTTAAATACGTACAAATGCTGTTTGTGGAATGTTTATACAGTTTTTAACTCTTTTAGTCTGCCACAGCTCCTGAACCCATTTGATCACCTCCTGTACTTGTGCCACTCTGTGGGGTTTGAAGGATTTTTGCCTGAAAAGAAAGACAGACCAAAGGTAGGGTATAATCAGGTTTTTGCACAAAGCTGCAACAGTGGGAAATGTAAATAATCTGCTTCCAGTTTCCTCCTCTGAGCAGTGTTGGCTGTTACTCAAGCAGGTTGTGTAGGCTGCAAATGTCTTAAAGATGGTTTTATTCCAATTTGAGCCTCACTGAGCTGCCTACCTGGGGGATACTAAATTAGCAAGCAGAATTGTACATTTTCCTCAACAGAAAGTGAGTGCAGTGTGCCACCACCGCTTTTCTTGTTCCCAAGAGATTTTAGCGTTAGGAGTATCCAGTGTAGCAAGCAATGCACATCTTACTGGGAGTTTTCCAAAAGAGGATTTTGTTCTCAGAGGATGGCTTATTAACACGCAGAAAGCAGCCTGACAAATTTTGCATTCACATAAATAGACATAGGATTGCAACAGATGGGGTCTGTTTAGGTTTGGCTTTTTTTAACAGCACGAGGAAGGGTTCTCAACTAAACTGCATTAGATGATCCATCAGCAAGAGGGTTCAGTAGAAAGGACTGAAAGAGAAAAAAAGTCCCATTCATTTACAGCTACAGCCATCCAAGTTAAAGCCTCTCTCGCCTGACAGCAGCAAGTGGCAAACTTAGGGAAGCAATGGGTCATGGGAAAGGTCCCATTAGATCAGTGGGAGCACACACTAAACAAATACAGTCACATGGATGCACACATTTAAATACTGCCCAAGGGAATATGTGGACATATGTTCAGTGTGGCAGCCTCCAGGCCTCAAGAAAGCTATGTTAAAAAAAAAAAAAAAAGAATTCCATCAATCAGTCCCTAGGCCCTGTGAAGTATGAAGATGAAAACTGCAAAGGAAACATGTGCTCAGCTCTCTCCACCAGCTGCCCCATTAAGCAGCACTGCTCTGCAATACTGCCCTGGAGACCCTGCAACTTCAATTCCTGTCTCCCTTTAAGCCCAGATGAGAGAGAAGGAGAGAGAGAGAGAGGGAGGGAGAAAAAAAGAGAGAATTCTAAAGATAGCCTAACATAATTTAGCTTTTTCTGTTACCCATCCTTTTTGCCAGTGATAATGAAATTTACTTTTTATGTTGGTCTCTGTCCTTTTGAAGGAGCTGACTGAAGTTTATATGGTAATAGAAATGCTATTAGCACAGCAAAGCAGGGAAAAAAGAAAAGACAGACACAAACTCGAACATGATAATCTGACGGTGCCAACTCAGTTGGTGCCAGCCGGGGCTTTGTGATGCCATCTGCAGCGATACTGTCACTGGGGCATTTCCCTGCCTAGGAAAATGAGATCAAATCAAAGTAAAAGAAATGGGTCTTCATATCCCATAGCACTGTACCACTTGCAGAGGGTAATTTAACAGTCAGATGTGCTCCCTGGCTTCTCAGGGCCCAGGCACATGACCACAGTGTGTGCACAAAGCCTCCTCCAGGACCTGCCCAGAGGCAGGCAGAGCAGGGTGGCTGTGCTCAGCAGTGGCAGGACAGGCTGGCACTGTTGACAGGACTGGCAGTATCCAAGCTGCTGGCCTTGCTCTGGGGTGCAGATCTTTGTCATTCCTGTGACGAGGTGTCAGAGTTGCTTGGTTTGGAAGAGGCCTGAACAGCCGGACCATCCAGCTCTGTATCTGCCCTGGTGCCTTTGGAAAAGCTGGAGAAAGAACTTGGGATGTATGAGCATCAGCTGTTAGTAGTAGTTTCAAGAGACCTTGTTTTTACCTAGCCTTGCTACCCAAATTGGGCACAGGATTTGGCCTCTTATCCTGTACCAGGCAGTAACACCACCACTGCAGCAGCATTTTCAGGACATCATCTGAGAATGCACTTCAACCACCAGGCAGCCTCCAGAGAGGAAAGGGACACTTTGAAGGCTGTCCTCTTGCTTAAGGGATCTCCCACTCCCATGTACCTCAGGATTCTTTCCTAGGAAAAGGAGCATTCGGCCCTCTTTTCCAGACCAGCTCTCCTGCTGGTCTTGAAGTATTTCTTCCAAGAGTCATTCTCCCCATCAGAGTGTGGATTGGATACAGGCAAAGCTGTTTTTGGGACACTGCAGTGTTTGAAGCAGTAATGTAACCATGGATCTGCTGCCCCATTTGTACCTGCCAGAATCCACTGGCCCTGAGGGTACTGGGCAAAAGCAGGATACCTGCTAGGCAGGACTGTAGGGATATCTCCTTTTTATGTCGTGTTGAAGGAGAAAACCCTAACCTTATGTGGATATCCTGCAACCCTTCAACCCCCTTAGAAAGCTGTGAGGAGGAGCTATGCTGTAGGGGCTTTGCAACAGGCTCAGTCCACAGCATGCAATGCTGCCATGGGCCCTGATAAAATTGTACTTGGCTCCCATGGGACCTTTTCTTGCTGACAGATTTTGCTCTGTGCTTTGGGAGCATTGGGTACAATTGCAGATTCCTAGCTCTGCTGGGTAGGAGCTTGTAAGGGTTGTGGGAGATGAGAAGGCATTTTGAATGACAGAGGGAGAAGAGAGGTGTGTGGTGAGCAAGTTAACGTTTGTCCCTTGGCTTTACGCTGATGTCCCAAAAGATATCATCCCCTCCATCCCCAGATCAGCCCCATTAATTAGTGGTGGGGAACCTCCAGAAGTGCAACCACTCCAGGGGCCTCATGCTGACTGGAAGCAGGCAGAGACAGACCCAGTCCCTGCTACAGCACCAGGTATACATCTGCTCACTTTGGGACACTCTAAAATCCAGCCTAAGATTTCCAGCTGCTTGACATTTTCCTTCAAAATGGAAAAACAAGACCTTATATTTTGAGAAGAAATACACAGGCTTCCATTAGACTGTAAGCTGACACATGCAGCTCACCTCCATTACAGACTTGCTGAAAATTTGAAAGATAATAATTTTAAATCTATCTATCTTTCTATCTATTAATCTATCTATCTATCTATCTGTCTGTCTGTCTGTCTGTCTGTCTATCTATCTGGAAAACTCACTGATAATTATTACTCCCAGTACAGATATAAGAGTGCTCCCCCCTCCTTCTCTCCCCATACACAGAGCCCTTCACACACAACAAAGAGGGAGGCAGAAGCCTGCATTTTATGTCCCTTTTGACCTACAACATGGATCTGTTCCAATCTAGCAGGTAATTAAGTGATGAGGCATCCTTTTAATCCACATTTTATGTTCACAATCAGGTCTTTGGGGTATTGATATAATTAAATCATGTGATCCCCTATAATGAAATCCTTAATTAGGCAAAATATAATTAAACTAGGTTTCTTAAAAACGGCATGTCACAGTGCCTAAGTGTTTTTCCTTTAAACATGCAGAGCATTTTCTTTTAAACATGCACAGCAATCAGACTATATTTCCCACTGATGTTTCACCTAATTTTCTGTTTAAAACACCACTGTATGTATTTAGTACGCTTAAATAGCACAAAAGGATTTGAAACCATTTTTATATATTTTTATAACATATATATATAGTATATATATTATATATATATATATATATATATATAAAAATTAGCTCAACACAAAATTCCAGATTCCAGACATTTTACTTTGTGTATCAGGACAAAATCTACTCAAGCTAAGACCTGTGTTTGGCAAATCACATGCTCATAATGTTTTTCAATCACGTAATATTGAAAATGAGACATATTTTTGGCTTCTTGGTTAGCTTTTTAGCACTGAAACATTTCTTTATAAAAGTTGCCACTCAGAGAGGTGCTGAAGACCATGAGGAAATATTCCTTCCCTGATCTCTAACCTCTCACTGGAATTCAATAAGTTTTTGGTGGGGGCAGAGGAGTGGGAGACAGAGCAGGGGACATGGCCCAGCTTTAGCCCCTCTGTGTCTATCCCTTTGTGCTGCTCCCTGTTGAGTTTTAGTTCTCTGAGGGCAGAGGTGGCCTTTTTGTTCCCTGTTGGTCCAACCCATGGCACAGTGCCACCCTGCTTTGTACTTTGACTTTGTTGGTATTCAGGTGGTGGAATCAGTGACATTCAAAAGGATGAGGGGCAGCAGCCCCCACAACAGGAGGCAGGGATTTCTGTGGGGTGCACAACTGATACACAGTGGATCTGTATTTAACAGGTGGGTGCTGCAAAGATCTGAGGATGAGCTTCCCAGGATAGCTTTGTGAGCATAGAACCAATCCGTCATGCTACCTGGCACATTCATCTACTGTTCTTTCCTGAGAACAGCAGGAGCAGATTCCTTCTTTTTTATTTCCTCATTTATGCTAATAGATGGCAGATTGGTTACAAAAAAGCTTTGAGTATCAAAGACCCTAAGGTGACCTCTCCTATCTCCTCAGGGCTGCAGGCTTGGCTCAGGGTCACAGATGCCAGGGAGGGGCTTGGGTACCACCTCAGCAATGGGCAAACAAAAAGGCTGGCTCTGCTCTCTGCATCCTGCTCTGCCATCAGACCTTTGCTGCCAGTCCTGCTTGTGGGGGCTCGGGGCTGGTAGTGATGCTGAGGCTCCCTTTGAGTTGAGCAATGTCTTGTGCTGGTTTAGGCAGGAATGAGGGATGGAGAAGGCAGTGTATCTGAAATTGCTGGAAAACAGTCGTTGAAACAAGAAATATAATTTAATGTATGGTTGTGCAGAAAGCAAAATAAGTTTTCTCTGTTTCTATTACAGTAAGATCAGAGGTAGCACGTTTGGTAATGAATGACATAAAACAAATCTCAATTGCTTTATCTTGATATCCAGTGAAATGCTGTCTCTTTTAAAATAATTTAATTATAGCTGCAAATACTTTGCCACTTGAAAGCAGTATTTGCTTAGCTGCCTGAGTGCAAAGCAATCTGCGAGAGGATAAACACCACATCTTAGACTTGCCATTGACATTTCCCAAGGAACTGAGCTAGAAGCTTTTAATTACTGACAGGTTTTTGGGGCTCACATTAATGCTGACTCCTGAAGACAAGTATATAAAATGCTTGCATTATTTCTGGAAATAAATAACTCCTCAAGAGAGCACAAACTTCTGACAAGTCTCCTGAAGGAGGTGGTGAACCCAAAACTGGTGCTTGCTTGAACCCAAAACGTGATTGATGTTGACACACCGAGAAACATCACGTATTTTAGGATTCATTTTTCAGGAAAACATCAGCAGTTGTGAAAAACCTCAAACTTTGCAGGACATGTGATTGTCCCTGTAGTTATTTTCTCACTGAAAATGGCAGTGAGATTGGCATTTCTAGGTCTCCCTTCTACAGATAGGATGCTAGGTTTTCCACCGGCCTTCTCCAAAACCCCTGTTCTCCACACCACTTTGTGTTTCTTAACGAACATTTATTAACAGACAGTGTTGAAGCACACTCCTAACACCTAATAACCTTTCCAAGGTAACTGTAATGAGTCAGGTTTCCCACCTTCTCTCTGAGCCTCACCTTCTCTTCGGCAAAGCAAATACATAGAAGAGCCAATCTAAGGTGTTCACATTTGTGTTTCCATTCTGCAGTGCAATTCTGAATTTTGTCCTACTACTCACTTACTGTGCTTCAGCTTGCACCACAAAGCAGTTCCAGAGATCCCAAACTGGATTTTTATTGTGCAAAAAACACATGCTGCAAGAGCCCAACCTCATTTGCTCTGGCCACAAGCAGACATTCAGTCCTGGGGATCGGATGAAGGCGAGAGTCAAGAGAATGCACCTCAAGAGCCAACCCTGCCACAGGCTGCATCAAAAGAGCTGTGACCAACAGGTTGAGACAAGTGATTCTCCTCCTCTACTCCATTCTTCTGAGTATGGGCACAGTATTTGCCATGTCCAGCTCTGGGTTCCTCAACACAGGAAAGACACCGAACTGCTGGAGTGAGTCCAGGGGAGGCCCACAGAGATGACCACAGGGCTGGAGCACGTCTCTTATGGAGATAGGCTGAGAGAGTTGGGATTTTTCAACCTAAAGAAATGAAGCCTCCTGGGAGACCTTACAGCAGCCTTCCAGTACCTGAAGTGGGTCAACAAGAAAACAGGAGAGAAGTTTTTCCCGGGACATGAAGTGATAGGACAAGAGGGAGTGGCTTTAAATTGAAAGAGAATGAGTTTAGATTAAATATCAGGAGGAAATTCTTTACTATGAGGGAGGTGAGGCACTGGAACAAGTTGCCCTGAAAAGCTGTGGTTACCCCATCCCTGGAAATGTTGAAAACCAGGCTGGGTGAGGTCTTGAGCAACCCAGTCTCCTGGAAGGTGTCCCTGCCCATGGCAATGGATTAGAAACTAGATGGTCTTCAGGGTCCCTTCCGACCCAGCCAGCCTATAACTCCCTGCCTCTGTGTACAGGGCAGTGGCTGATCCTCAGCAGCAGCCTGCTGTGTCTGATGGTGCACTTGACAGGGCACCTCTGGGACTCCTGACCAGACTGAAACTGCAGCCAGAGCTTTCTGCCAGCCCTAAAACACTGAGCCATTGCTGCATTGGGACTGACTGGCTGGGACAGGACTGGCTCTGGAATTTCTGCAGGAATGACAGACATGGCACAAGGGTGTCCAGAACAGGAGAGGGAGCCACACTAAGGGAATCTTGGCAATGTGTTCCTAGAAAACTCGAGTGAGGAGGCCGGAGTGCAAGCCCAATATTGTGGCATAACCTCCTGCCTGGCAATTGCTGTTCTTGCAGCAAAACCACTGGCAGCTGTGGTTTAATTTCTGGACCACAGGAAAACAATTCTCTTGTGGTTATATCTGCCTTTTAGCACATTGTGTCATGTCTGTGGTGCAGAATGAGAGAGAAATGTGGCTTCTTTGCACGTGTTGATGCAGCTACCAGTGTGGAAGCAGAGCGGTGGTGTCCTTAGCTGGGAGCAAAGGCAAACAGCACACAGCAACACAACGAGGAGAAAGCCAAGCTTTACAGGGCCAGTACAGCTGAGTGCCCACTGCACACAGTGCACACACAGCCTTTAGGCTCCGGGATGGGATCTGGGGACAGGGGGAAGCAGGGGGGCCAACATCCTGCTCAAGTGCCACAGGACACCTGAGGCTTTCTGCATCTTATGGCTCCTGCTGTATTGAGTGTCAGCAAGAGCTGGAAACCACCACCACAGGCCAGGCAGCCCACTCAGCCCTCCCTGAGGGGCAGCCCCGATTTCCCAGTAACACCAGTGCTGCTGCACTGGGTCCTTGCTACTGGTGTTGATGCCTTAAGTTTTAGCTTTCATGTTTTTCAGATTCTGTGCTGCTTAGGGGTGTAGTTCTGAGCCTTATATTAAATGCTGGTAAACTCTCTTCACAGAGCAGGTAGACAAATCCTTCTCCAGATGGAGACCAAGGACAATGAGTACAACTTTCAGGCCCAAAAGCATAAACAATGGTGGACTGAAGAGAAACAAGAAGGATGGGACTTCATAATCTGAAGCTGTAATTGGACCATTAAACCCCAATATGCAAATGGACCAAAACTAATAAATGCGTGCGTGACTCGTGACTGTTCAACCATTTTGCGACCATTTTGGGTCCACCTTGGGTGTAGCCCTGGCCAGGCTCTTGACCTGCCCAAGGTGTACCCTAAAGACCTTTCAATAAATATCTACTTTATTCTCTAGCTCTGTCCAATCTCCGTTGCAGGTCAGCGTTCCCAAGGCATCAGTATTGTTGTAAACAAGGATGCAAAATGCAAAGATTAAGAGGAGGTGAGAGCCAGCTCACTTTGGCTCACGTGAACCATGTGTTAGCTCCTCCCATGTTATCTTGTCACGTTTTCTGTTGGAGACAGGAAAGAAAATTATTCAAATGTGCAGACTGGATAAGCAGTAGCATTGCCAAAAACACCTGGTAATCACAGCACACTTCAAACTGAGCAGGCAGCACCATGTCACCTATGACAATTTTTTTTCAAAAAGTGAAAAACCACAACCTTGACTGGACAACACAACATCCTATGATGACAACTGAAAATATTTATTTCAAATGCTTCTGAGGTTTCAGCTAGAAGAGTGAGCCTGGTTAAGGGCTCTGATACTAGAAGGCAGGCCAAAATTACGAAGTTGAGGCACCACGAAAGGCTTCAGGAAGAGACTGACAGAATTAGGTTTGCCTTCCCAGGGAGGAGGAAGACTAAAAAATCCTACAAGGAGAACATCCCTGTATATAAAGGGATTGTTGCTTTAATGAGTAAGATCAGCCATCACCTCTGGCATTGTGACAAGATTAACTGCATTATGAGACAACAAAGGAGATAAAAGCAATGCAGAGAGAAAAGCATAATAACTAAAAAGGTATAATAGACTTGTTTGGTACAGCCATTGGATACATCACTGGAGCAGGTTAGTTTGTGAGACCAAAATTCCCCTCACTAATAGTTAAGCACAGTGTCAGGCAAACCCACAACCTCAGGGGACCAGAAGTTCTGCCAGGGGTTCTAGAGGTCCTTTCAGCCAACATTTAACAGTACAAATGAAAACCAGCAATGAGCCAACAACATTTTCAGGTTTTTTTGTTGTTATGGAAAATGATGCTGAGACAGTCATCTTCGACAGATTGTGTATACCATCGTGTATTAAATTAAACTACTTTCATGCATACACTACTGTTTGTCTATCTTGCTGTACTTGTTTGTGTTTACCAAAAAGCAATTTGAAGGCTGTTTATCTTCAGCTCTGATTTGCAGCCAAAAAAGAAGCAAAAAGGAAGACTTCCCATGCCTTTGTATCAGCTTAGACAATAGAATATAAAACACTGTAAGTTAAGTAAATGATTCAGAATGTCTCTCTGCTCTATAAATAGCATTTTTTAGCTGATATGACCAAAGAGAAATTGTTCCAATGCTTCTCTTTTCATTCTGCTGTCCTTGGAAAAAAGTTTTCCCCAATGTTATCAACATGTATTCTCACAGAGCAACATTTTTGACCATGGTTTTGCTAAGGTACTCCACCTGAATATAGTAGTTGTTGGTTGGTTTGGAGATTGGTTTTGGGTTTTTTTTTGCAAATAACATGTCTTAACAATTTTTTTTTGTTGTTGACTGTTTTATGTTTTCTTGTATTTTTGAGGAGAATTTCAAGCTTCTTTAATTTTGAGATGTTTTGTATGATTCTCTCAAAGTAAGAAAATCAGCTTTATTGTCTTCACTGTTGTGCACATGTTGTGCTTTGCTGATTTCAGGTTAATGAAACACCATATTAGAGCTAGGCTCAGACTACGTGCAAGTTTCACAGCATCCTCCTCCCTACAGAGATCCAAATGGAGCCTCTTGTTTGCGCATTTGTCCTGGGATTGTGGAGGTAATTACAAATTTGCCTGAGGGTAAAAGCTTCAGTCTCACTGGTGAAGAGGGAGAAGAGCAAGTGACCCGTGCCAAAGGAGCTCCACCATATAACCAGTTGCCGGCAGAAGAAACACTCTACGCTCTTTTTACTGATGGTTCCTATCACCTCGTGGGGATGAACCAGAAGTGGAAAGCAGCCGTATGGAGCCCCACACGACAGGCTGCACAAGCTATTGGAGGAGAAGGTGGATCGAGTCCACTCGCAGAGCTCAAAGCTGTTCAATTGGCCCTGGACATTGCTGAGAAAGAGAAGTGGCCAAAACTTTACCTTTATACTGATTCCTGGATGGTAGCCAATGCTCTGTGGGGTTGGCTGAGGAGATGGAAGGAGGCGAACTGGCAGCGTAGAGGAAAACCAATTTGGGCTGCTGAAGAATGGAAAGAGATCACTACCCGGTTAGAGAAACTGCCTGTGAAGGTTCGCCATGTAGATGCCCATGTCCCCAGAAGCAGAGCTAATGAGGAGCAGCAGAACAAGCAGCAGGTAGATCAGGCTGCAAAGATAGGGGAGTTGAAGATAGATCTGGACTGGGAGCATAAAGGGGAGCTGTTCCTAGCACGATGGGCCCATGATGCCTCAGTTCATCAGGGTAGAGATGCCACCTATAAGTGGGCACGATACCGAGGGGTGGATCTAACCATGGACAGCATTTCTCAGGTTATCCATGACTGTGAGACATGTGCTGCCATTAAGCAGGCCAAGCGGGTGAAGCCCCTCTGGTATGGGGGGCGGTGGTCCAAGTACAAGTATGGGGAGGCCTGGCAGATTGATTACATCACACTGCCTCAAACCCGCCAAGGCAAGCGCCACGTACTGACCATGGTAGAAGCCACTACAGGATGGTTGGAAACCTACCCTGTGTCTCATGCTACAGCCCGCAACACCATCCTGGGCCTTGAAAAGCAGGTCCTTTGGAGGCATGGTACTCCTGAGAGAATTGAGTCAGACAGTGGGACTTATTTTAAAAATAATCTTATTAACACCTGGGCTAGGGAACATGGCATTGAGTGGGTGTACCATACCCCCTACCATGCACCAGCTGCAGGTAAAGTGGAGAGAGACAATGGATTGTTAAAAACCACTTTGAAAGCATGGGGTGGGGGGTCTTTCAAGAACTGGGAGCAGCATTTAGCAAGAGCCACCTGGTTAGTTAACACTCGAGGTTCCATCAGCCGAGCCGATCCTGCCCAGTCTGAGCCCCTTAAAATAGTAGATGGAGATAAAGTCCAAGTGGTCCATGTCAGAGGTCTGTTGGGGAAGACAGTATAGATTAATCCTGCCTTGAGTACAGGCAAACCCATTTGTGGGATTGTCTTTGCTCAAGGACCAGGTTATACCTGGTGGATAATGCAGAAAGATGGTACAACCCGTTGTGTACCTCAGGGAGATCTGACTGTGGGATGATATCATTGTTTGCTGAGCGTTACCACCATTGTTTGTATGTTAGATCATACAGACATGAGACAGAAGAAAACGTGAAAGTGTCAAGGGTCTGAGCAAGGAGGATGGAAGGAAATGTGTAAGTGTGGAAAGTTTGAGCAAGTGAGATGAAAGTTTTTACATTGTGTTCAGTAACATGTTCATGATATGGGATAAGGGGTGGAATGTCCTAGGTGACAGGACATTTTCATGCTCTGTATCTCAATCGTGCATTCCTGTTCCCGTGTTCCCAGTTTGTTTTGTCTACAGCTGCATGCCTCCCCCCTGGCTGCTTTCTCTGGCTTGCTTGCTGCTAGCTTTAGGCTGCTCGCTTTGCTACCTTTGCTCTCTTGCTTTTTTTGGTTTTTTTGCTTGTTTTTTGCCTTTTTTTCCCTGTTTTTGTTTTCCCCCTTCTTTCCTTCCTTCCCTTCCTGAAGACATCAGCCCTGCTTCGGGCCAAGGAGCTCCCCTGGCGTCTGCACCTGAGAGAAGCTTTGGCACCCTCCTCAGCAGAGAGACTGCTCACCCTCTCTTGGACTGGTGAAAACATTTGTTGTCATCTTGGGCTGTTTTTTCTTGTGTTGGGGAGTGTTTTTTTGTTGTTTCTTAATAAACAAGTTTTTTCCACTTCTCCTCTGAGGAAATTCCTCCCGAACCCGGTGGGGGAGGGGGGAGATGTGGAGGTTTTGTTTCCTATAAAGGGCTCCCTTGGAGATTTTCCCCTAATTTGTCCTAAACCAGGACAGAATTTGAAGATGGTACAGAAAGAAGCAATCTTGTTTCCTAAGCCCCGCCAAGTTTGCATTGTCTGCCTATAGAACCATGAGATGAAAAGTGCATGAAACACCCAACAAGCTTAAATGAACATGACTCCTAACATTAGCTTTTACAATACTGAATTGTTGCTGATGTATGTGGCTTTCCCAGAGAGTGTGCATCTCCCCAGATTTTAACAGCAGGCCCCCATTCCAAAGAACCAACACTTTAGACATTTGAGTTCAGTTTCTATACTTAACAAATTTTGTGCAAAACATTAATTGCTAAAGTGCTCCCAATGCCAAGTGTCCTGCTCTACCCTCCAGCTTCCTCAGCAACCAGAGAATAATGGGAACTTTGCAAAGTGTCAGCTATTTGTTTGATAAGTGTTGTATGCTTCAGGAAGATGTATTGTCAATAGTTGTCATCTCAGGAGAAATGTTTAACAAGAATGCGTGTTTGTTTAGCAAAGCTAACGAAGACTTGGAAATCGAGCCTTCTCATAACACACATCACACATGGAGTCCCACAGGACCTCACACACCGGATTCACTGTACATATATCTCAAGCTCAGTGCTCTCAAGTTTTATGAAGAATTTTCTCAGGGCTTAATTTGATGCAACTAGCAGCTATTTTTTTGACTATCCAGAAATTGCTTGCTTTACAATTTACTTCACTGCTACAATGTTTGTGGCTTGAAGTCATAATATCCACACTGTTCTTTTTCTTTAAACATTTGCTTCCAGCTCTGCACTCTGTGTGATGCTCTTTAGTGGCTTCTTCACATATTGCATTCTCACAAAACAACTTTGCATTTAATTAAATGTACATCTTTTTTGCATCTAAACATCAGGATTTTATTGACAAGTTTGTTTTGGCAGAGAGGGAGCATGGTAGAGGAAAGCTAATTACAAATTACTTCTTAAGATAGAAAAAAAAGCCACCACAGTATACCAGTGAGACTTCTAGCAAGGAAGAATGGATGGGAAAGGGATTGCTTCAATGGACTACACAGAAAAGCTTTATACTGGGTAGTGTTTAGATGGGGCTCTCTCCTGGAGCACCCAGAGAAATAAACTGCTTTACAGCACACAACTCATTTTATCTAGACAGTAGCTCTCACCCCGAACCAGTGGGGAAACTCTAAGAACTAAAGAGCTAAACAGGCTCACCTTCACTGACTATGGAGAAGGGAGAACACATTATTTCAAAGTTTCAGGAAGTATGTTCCTTTTTGTTCTCTCTTCTCCCATTGTCAAACCTCACCCTCTTTTCCACTGTTTCTTTTATCTTTATGCGTTTTCCATTGCAGGGGAGAAACACCAGTTGATTTGGTGGGCTCTGAGCTATCCCTGTCAAGACAGCTCATGCTGCAACCCTCAAAACATCTTCCAAGACCCAAACAGACTCTTAAATTATTATTTTTTTTTAAGACCCTTGCAAATAACTCACTTCTATTCCTTGGCAAGCTTGCAGACTCTGGTGTTACAGCCTCTGCTCTCCCTAAATCTTCACTTTGCAGTATAGTTGTCAAGCACACAAACTTCTTTCCTTATTACTGGAGCCAAGAACCTTGTTCTGCTGATTGCATGGAGATAATGTCACAGATAAAACCAGGCACATCTTTCTTTCAGCTGCAGCACTGCCTTCCCCAGCACAGAACCCTTCTGACTCTCCAGGACAGGGGAGCCCTGTCTCCTCCATTTACCTCCATCTTCCTGATTCTGGCCTCACTGGGAAACACCCCTGCAGTGGCTTTACTTCCACCCACCTCACTGTAACCACTAACTCTTGGTGATGTGTTACAAGGAGAGCATCATCTGTTTCAAAGCCACTGACACTTTGTTCTTGCTGGCTTTTAGCTGTTAATTTAGAATTATGTTAGTTTGAGACTCACACTGCAAAAAACACCTTGTAACCTGAGCCACACTGAAAATTTATGCTTCTGTCCTTCTGGCACTGTGGGCTGTTTTGTGAACTGTGTGTCTAGAACACAACCCATTCTACTGCTATGTTGCTGAAAAAGGAGTGATGCCACATGAAGGACAAAGATACAGTCTCATCCAGGTAGAGTAATGTGAAATTTCTTTTCCTTTGAAGTATTTTCTAAGAGACAGCACTATTTTAAATTCACAGGCAATTGGAAAGGACAACAATCCTGTATGATTAATCTCACAGGAAAAAGATAATTAAGATATTCTCTCTGTACTGCTAAGAACATGTAAGTACAGTTGTCTCTGATCTTTACTTTGTTTTATGTATTTTTTTCCTGGTGTAGCCTCTGAGAGGCAGCAGCCAAGGGAATTCATAGCAGTCAAACCTGTGCCAGATCACAGCACAGCTGACATCCTTCCTCCAGCAGCGGCCTCCCACTAGATGCTCCGGGCAAAGACAACAACACAAAGTGCCAAACCAAACCTTGCTCCCCGTGGGCAGTCCCTCATCCTTTAGCTGCAGAAATACCAGGATCACAAAGAAATCAAGGGCACCACTATATAAAACTGTATGAGGACTCAACTGATTGAAATTCTTAACAAAACCCTTGGTGTCTTTCAAAAAACAGACTTAGGCTGAGCTCCCAGTGAACTAAAGTGAGCTTCTCCCACCTCTCAAGGAATTAATGGAGCACACATCCCTCTTCCTAAAATATCTACAAGACAAATTTCTTTTAAACCTTCTAGCAATTCATCTGTGCCCTAAGGCAAGTTCAGCTTATTGTGCAGATGAATACAGGATCTTCTGCTCTTCTTTTATTAGGATCTATTATTCCCAAAAAGTTAACAATCTATTTTTTTTCCCAAAATGTAGAGAATTTTGCAGGTTGACCATCAGTGTATTTATGAGCCACTTCTTATACTGGGTCTAATTTTTCTCTTCATTTATTTTACATGATGTTATGGTTGCCCAAGGAATACCTCTAAAATGGGTGAATTACCCTTCCCTCATATTTCTTAGGTATCCAACAATTATGTCATGATAAATCCAAATGAAATAAGCTCAAGATTTTCAGGAATTTCTCTTCTCTTAATTTTTTTTCTGATCAAACATATTCACAGATTATAAGTCTGTGAATCATCTTGCCTGACTTTCTCTGTAACACAGTACCTAAAAGTCTTCTGAATCAAGTAATTTTGTTTTTGAGAGGTGGGAGAAGAGATGAGAAAAGTAAGTGTTTTGAAAGTCTCTGCTAATAGAGAACCCATCCCAACCCTCAGTAAGTAATTTCAGTGGTTCACTGTCCTCTGTTGCAAATTTACCCTTCAGCTCACATCTGCCTAATTTCAATTCCTTGCTCTAGGTTTTGTTGTCCTCTGGCAGACTGAGGTGGATGCATTGCCAGATTTCCTTTCCCAGGGAAGGTGCTTGGGCAGGGCAGGAGCCCTTGTTGCTGCACTGGAGATAGATATTTCCTTGTTTTCCACTCAAGACTGTAGCTCTGTCCAGCTCCCTGCCCTGAAGCCTGCTCTTCCTCACAAACTTTGCTCTCCAATAGTCTTTGCATATAACATGGCTTTCACTTTTCTTCTAAATCACTGATAAAAGTGTTAGTGAACTTGGTTCAAGAAAATGTAAGTTGAGAGGCACTAGAAAGATATTTTCTGCTTTCTGTTAACTTTGGAGATGTATCAGCTGGTTTCTGTCCAATCCATCTATTGTATTTTATATCTTTCTAGCCTCTTCATTAACAAATCTTGCAAGACCAAGGCTTCCATACACAGTCCAAGTGTCTTAGTCACCCAAATATGTAAATTCACTAAAAAGAAGAGAAAAATCAGATTGCTTGGATAAAATCTATTTCCTTACTTCCTAATTTGCTGGCAGAAACCATACAACTGCCTTCTAATTCCCCATTAAGTAAATCTCACATTAACTATTGATTCAACATTATTTGTTTGTTGACACAAGAAAGGAACTCGGAAAAAAAAATGTTTACTGTAGGTAGGAGGCTGTGTGGAAGAACATCTGTTCTCACTAAAAGCATCAGTTTATTGCATAGCATTAATTGCCAGTACCAGGATGATACAGCAGTGCTTCAGACTGAAACCACCCAAGGGTCCCACATTTTAACATCAGCATGGACCTTCTGAACAGCTGTGAGCAAAATAAAAGTGCTTTTTGCCTGTGTGAATAACACTTCCCAGCAATGCACCTAATGTGGAAAGCAAGGGTGGCTTCTCTAGGGAAATTGAAGGAAAAATAGGCCTTGTCCAAAAAACACCCATCACAGCCTTTTTTTTTTCCCCCCAGTTT
>VXBR01011092.1:696510-716529 GCA_013400215.1 Cisticola juncidis | reverse complement strand
TTTGGTCTTTGTTTTCTATTAGGGGAGGGGGAAGCTGCGAGAAGGCTCAGGCAGAGACAAAAGACGAGATTTGTCTTCAAATAGCAGCACTTAAATGCTAAGCCCCAGCCGCGGCAGGTGTTTCAATCCCTGATGAGCAGGTGCAGCAAGCTGGCTATTGGGCCTTGCAATGCCCTCCAGCCAGATTAGGCCATTCATTCACGGAAAGAAAAGGAATGTGCAAAGCCACTGGGGATCTGGCCAAACGCTGGGTGACTCTCAAGACCGCCAAGCTCCGAAAGTGCCCAAGGCCAAAATAGCGGGAGCCTCCACTGGCGGTGCCTGCCTTGCATCTGTTGCTGAGTCCCGGAGCCAGCCCGGCAGGGCCGCCGCCACCACCCCGAGCCTGCCCCACGCGCGGAGCTCTCCCCCTGCACGCTGTGCCTTGCCAGCACTGCCGTCTCCTCCTGTCCTGGGGAAACAGACCCGGGCAGGAGGGCAGGGGGATCACAGGGATGCGCTCCTTCCCCCTTTGGGATGAGGCACGGGGGTGGCCCAGGGGTACCCCACATCCCCTGCGCCATGGGTGGGTGTGTGGGCAGGAAGAGGAGTGCACTGCTGGCACAGGCGGCAAGGGTGTGTGCAGGGCTGCACACACAGGACGGGCTCAGCCTCTGCAGCTTGTGCATCTGGGTTCGCCTGCAGCTTTAATTTCTCTTGATTTCTCTTGAATTTGCTCTTGATTTGCTTCAAGCCCACAGTTTGAGCTGGAAAAACATCATGCCAATGAGTGAGGCCCTCAAGGCCTGCACCCTCTGATACGTGGGCAGTCCAGGCAGGGTGACATGGAGAGCAGGGCTCCTCAGCAGCTCTAGAAAATGACCTCACCAGGCAGCCGGGTCCCACAGCCCCTGTGGTTGTGCCTGTGTGGGATGGGCCATGGGGAAGACACGTGTTTCTGCTAAAACACTGCAAAACGCGGAACAGCTGAGTGCCGCCTGTGTGGGGTGGCTGTGCTGCTGCAGCTGGCTGCACCCCACACAACTCCACCGAGCCAATGCCTTCCTGGGGCACACAGCGTGCCTGCACAGGCTGGGGGCTGCTGCGTGAGCATCACTCCTCTTGCTGCTCTTGGTCATCTCTACGGGTCACAACTTCACCTCCTTACCTCCTCCTCAGCCACACACAGCCTCCTGTTTCCCCACTACAGTTTCCCTGCAAAAATGAGATGACAGCAGGTGTGTTTGAGGCAGACCCCACAATCCTGCATTTGTCATGTGTGGACAGGATATATGGCAGCCCAAAAGCCAGCAAAGAAATCATATTTACTGGCAAAGGGCAGGCTTCTTCCATCTCCTGCTTATTAGCTCCACAACTACCATTAAAACAGACACCTCATTAATGGCTTGTAGTGAGCACCAATAAAGCATGTGCTGGTAAACAGTAAATATATGTGGTTATTTGAGATAGCAATTACAAGTGTAGCTGATGTTGTTGGATGACTCATTTCTGAAACATTATGGTTGGGCAGGATTGCACCAGCTAGTCACAGCTTGGTAATAAGGAGCTGGCAGATTGACCAGGCCTTCCTCCCCCTTGGAGGGTGCTGCCTGCTTTCCTTGCATTCTCACAGGCAGCTCAGTGGGTGTGCTAAACAGCACATTCTCTGATGCATATTTGTGCAGAAAATATCATACTGTCTCAAATATGTACCTGTAATAATCATTTCTGCGAAGAGTCAAGCTTTATGGCCAGGATCTGGGAAAGCTCTTGGATGCATGATGAATTGTAAGCATCACTTGCTCCACTGGAATAGGTACAAAAATAGGCAGAGAGTAGGTGTTTGTGGAATAGTCTGAGAGTCCAGAAACACTTTGCAAAGCACAAACCCTTACACAGGAATGTAAAAATGATGCTACTTATTCAGAGAAAGAACCTAGGGAACTTGAAGGAGGGAGGATCTAAAAAACCAAAAACATAATCACAAGGTACCTCAGCAGGGTTGAGTATGACAGCTGGTGACAGGGAGGAGGCAGGCAGCAGGATGGCTTATCCCTGTACTTGGGAGCCAGCCTGATGATGTTGTCTACTCCCTGTTCATTTCTTGCCCTTCTGGTTTAGCTCCTGAAGGTTTTTGAAAAATTCAACCTAAAATCCCACAGTGGGAAGTGCAAAGGTTTATTATTCTGACTGTGACTACTTGTGAAAAGAAACCCAAAAGACAAGTCTGTTATTCTGGCAAGGGCACTCTCATGAGCCCTTTGCAAAGCAGTCACCAGCTGGGCCTGCTCTGATGTCACAAGTTTCAAGTCTGTTGGCTTCACTGGGACCAGAGCATTCTGTCAAGCCTGTGCAGCTGGAGAGGTGCAGAGCTCGCCCAAGGCAGGCTCAGAGGTGGCTTTAGACACATGCTTTTCCCCAGGTTTTGGGAGCAGCATGGGAAGACTACTACAAACTCACCTCTGCAACCATAAGGACAGGCATCAGGACAGGCACCTCCATGAAGGAGTATCTTACTCACACCCCACTTCCTCTAAGCATCCATGGCCTGCCCATGGACAATGGATGTGGAAGAGATACCCCATACACAGCCTTCAAGTTACCAAGCTGGTTGTGCTTCCAGCTGATTAAATAACACCTGTTCTGTCACCTGTGAGCTTAATGGCTTAGAAAGGAGGGATGAATTTGTCCTAGATGGCCGAAATACTGTTAAAAAAACTATTTCAATTATTTGCCTGACAAGTAAGTGCTAAAAAAACCTTAGAAGAGTCTAAATAACTCTAGTTTTGTGCAGCTGGCCCATCAAAGGAAAGTCTTTAGAAATTATTCATGGGGAAAATAACCTGCCTTATTCCCTCGCAAGAAGAGGCAGGAGACAAAGAACACTGGTTATTCCTGCAACTGCCCTCTCAGACTGACCCCCAAGGTTGGGTGACACCTTGGAAAAGTGGGAGAGCATGGAGCAGGGACATTTTAGCTTGGCATACATGGCACAGCAGTGATTTTCCTCTGCAATCATCATAATCATTAGGGGAGAGAGAGGAAAGGGAAGATCAACAAGCTTTCATAGTGCAAACATACATCCTGGTCTGGCAGCAATGCATCACAGCCATCCTCTCTCAGGCTCTTTGGGTGGGCATGTTTACAGCACAGAGCACAGAGCACAAGCAGGGGCATGAGGAAAGCATCACAGCTGCAGCAAAGAAAAGTTTGGTTAGACCTCCTGAGTTCATCAGAGCATTCCTGATTTTGGGAGGCAGATGACACCTCTCTACAGCAGGCAACCCCTTGCACAAAGAGGATATAGCAGAGTATGGTCTTCCCTGCCTCCTGTGTACACCAGCACTACCAAGCATGCAGCTCTGATCTGCTGGCTCTTCTGTCATGATACGTGGTCTAATGCATGTCTCAAAAAAACTTTTCAAACAAGATGCCTTGTGTACTCCCAGCCTCTGATGCAGTAATGAATAAAGGGTGCAAAGTGGCACATTTGCCCTTGATTTTTCCTGTTCTCAGATATCTCATGGTTTTAATTTTGGAGGCATCTTTAACATGTTTCACCCTTTCACCTACACAGCCTTTCAGCTGTAGCCTTCATACGTCCTGTAGCATCAAGTCACTTTACCCTAGGTAGGGTGCCAGGGCAGATGACCACTCTCATGTATGTACAACATGCTGGCAGGCTGCAGGTCCGGCCACATGATGCTATGTGTCATTTTGCACAACCAAAATGTAGCTGCTAAGAGTGAGCATGGATTCTTATGGGGCTGGCTTTGACACTTACAGGCTGATTCCTTGCAAGCATTTTTTTACCTCCAAAGCACTGTGTCTAGAAAATGACACCAAAGAAACCTGGGGCTTGTAAAATCCTGAGACACTATCATTTTCACTGCCAGCGCTGCAAATGCCTCCTTTGATACGTTCCAGACAGAAGCTGTAATTTGGCATGGATTTTGCTCCCCTGTTTGTACAGTGTGCCAGGTGCCTTGCTGTTCATGAACCCAACCACTCTGCTACTAAGGAGCCAGGAAAGCAAACAAGCAGTAGTGACATGCCAGTGGTACAAAACGCTCTCATCTCTGAAGGCCAGCAGTGAGGGCAGGGGTGCAAGGCATGAGCTAATACCCGAACGGCAGCCAAGAGGTTGAATGTGCCTTCTCATTTCCTCTGCTTCAGGAGGTTAAAGGTGGGCCTTTCATGTTCCTTAAGTGTAGCTTTGGTTTGGATGACTCAAACTAATCACACATGGTTGGACACCTATATTTATAGCAGATTGTGCCTCCTGGTAGCTCTCCCACCACCATGGAGCTTTCTACCCTTTTAAGGAGGAGCTGGCAGTTATCAGCTAGTTGAAATTAATATTGAATTGTATGCTAATTTTAAATGCTTCATCCTTTTTTCCCCATGTTTTGCTTGCCACGAGCCCATGATTGCTTGTTTCCTTATCTAGTGTGCCCCCTCACTCGCATGTTGTCCCCAGCTTGTTTGGCAGCAAGCTCTGCAGACAGGATTTGTCCAAGTCCTCCTCCCAGCTCTACCAATAACCTTTGCAGGAAGAAGTTTCCCATTAAATGTGAGGTGTTAACTGTTCTCCTGCCTACATATTCCAAGATGTTTCCTGCTCATATTTCAGGAGCGGTCTGCAATGTTGCAACCCCCACTGGGGCCGTTCTATCAGTCCAAGCATTTAATTAGCTAATTACAACCTGCTGACATGAATACACAGAATATGGTGTTCGAAGAGCAATTTTTTTTTCAATTCATTTATTATTAACCCCCAGTAAACATCTGATATGCTCTTCCCCGAGGGGACAGAGTGGTAATTGGTCCCTTGAACACTGAGTTCCCTTTCTAATCTGCCTGAGCTGGAGCCGAGTGTCACCATCTGTCAGTGTTTGCATATACAGCCCACTGCGCGCTTCACGTGGTGAAAGGGGAGAAAGGGAAAAAGGAAGCAGGAAAATCTCAGGGAAGGATTTTGAATGTAGTCAGGTCCCAGCTCCTCTGCCTGTCACTCAGTGCTCGCACATCTGCAGCCGTCCCGGCAGGCGGTGTGGCGGGCCCAGATGAAATGCCCTGCCCAGGGTGCTGCGCTAATTGGGCTGGCTGTCGTTAGCCCTGCTTTCTTCCCTGCTTCATCAGGCATCTCTATCATGTCTGAGGTAGCGGTGGAAATTACTCTCCCCTCCAGCATTCTGACCAAAGTGCCACAAAGCAGCGGTAGCTGGGCGATTGTTTTGGAGGGGACAAGGGTATCTTACAAATATGAAATGATACAGGCACCTGATCCTGGGTGAAGCACCATACCTGGACACTCTCTGTTGAGCACAAATCTACCAAATGAGGCTTGGCTGATCAGCTCAGTGCTGCTGAAAGGAATGAAACTGATACTTGTGTTAAAACAGCTCCTGCTGGTCCCCTTGCTGCTGTTCCATTTGGAGCTGTGGTAGTGTGAGTCCGGATACAGACAATCCCTGCTCCATGGAACCAGGAAGGGCACAGGCAGCAGCAGGGGAGTGGGAGCAAGGAGCAGGGGGTCACAGCAGGGCAGGGTGGCTGCTGCAGTGTGCCCAGTGTCACAGCTCAGCTTTCCCCCCCTCTCAGATGCCTTATGCCCACCACACCAAGCTTCCTCCCCAACAGTATCAGAAAGGCTTAAACCAAACTTGTAAGTATTGACATAAAAAAAACCCCAGCACCTCAGGAAACTTCCAGAAGATTTCTTTATGGTATTTTTAAAGCATCTAGACATCAATGGTATTCATGCTGCTCCAGTACCTGCTTTCTATGAATGCAGAACCAATTGCCAAGATGTAGTAAATGCTAGGAAATATCTAGAGAAAACAAAGTTTTTAGACTTTGATTGTGCCCTAGAGACATTTCTGCTTAATACCTTGAGGAGTCTCTCTCCCCAGTTGTTTGCAGCATTTTCACGATGGTACATGTGAGGGTCCGCAGTCAGACAGAAAAGGCAAAGTGGAAATACAGAAAGAAGCAGGTGAATTTGGGAAAACAAGGGGTAAGGGAACTTTGGTTATGAGTAACAAAAACTAGCTTATAGTCTCATCAAATGTTTTCAAAATATCAACAAAAGTACACATCTGTCTTTGAATTAATGGAAACGTAATTTGCCCACATCTCTTTGGAGGAGAATGCAGCAGAATCCAGAAGTAACAGAAAAACAAACAAACAAATAAATAAATAAATGAGAAAAAGAAAAAAAAATTGTGTCAAGGGGCAATGGGGGAACACCAAGTACATTGAGATACTTGGTTTAAAGGCAGATGATTGTAGACAGTGTCTCTGTGCCACTCTGCACAGATGGAGAAAGCTGGTAGTTACCCAGAACTTGCCCTGCAAGAGTCAATCAAGCATGGGCAGACAACATCACTGAGCCCAAGACCCACATATTCAACCCTTGGAGGAGAAAAAAAACTTATACTGCTGGGTGGCTTAAACAGAGACTGACTTCTGGCTAGACTTCTTTGGCTCCAGAAATTGATGTTATCAGTGCTCTGGCTTTGACGCTAGCATGGGTTTTTGTATGTGCCCATAGCAATGAACCCATCACAAAGCAAATTAGTAGCATTCTCTACAACAATGTATAAATTTCTAATTATTTCTAATACAAAGCATAGGAAAAAACTTCTGCTTTAAAAGACCTTGAGGAACTGTTGTTCCTTAGAAAGCCTTGACTTGCAGTTCAGGTACAAGCGAGTGATGTTTTGTCATTCTGAAAAATCATTCAAAGGTGCTAAGGGAAAAACCTCTGCTATGCCCAGATGTAAATCAGAAGGCCAGAAATGTTGGGTTTACAGAGCTCACCTCAGCCTTTAGGTCTGGGAACCAAGCATGAAGTTCAACTTACTTCAGAGACATTTGGTTGTTGGATCCAGTCCCTCTCCTCCTGTAAAAGAAAGGTTCCATTCTGATACAATTTTTTGCATGTGTGGTCCAGTACACCAAAGTTGTGTGCCTGTCTCCTTCCGGGAAATTTATTTTTTCCAGGTCCTTGTGGATGGGTTGAAAGAGCCTCAGTAAGCAGGCTGACACAGCATCTCCTGAGAAGAACCCTGAAAACATTTTTGGCTGTCAGAGCATTCCCATGCACATACCTGCAGGTGCCCATTTTGCTCTCCAGAAGGGCTTGATAGGGGAAGGGAGAAAGTTGTGTGTTTCTGCCTTGATGGGGGTGGCATGGCCAAGGGCAGAAAGCTGCTTGTGGTGATGCTCCAGAAAACAGCTGCTTTTGGTAATTCACCTAAGGCTTCTCAGGGTGTGGAGGCATCCCCAACACAGCTCCAAGGCCCTGCTGCTGCTCTTCCCTGTGTGCAGCTCCCCTGGTACCTCCACCACCCTCAAGGCAAGGTTCAGGCAGGCACCAGACACTGGCAGCTCACAGTTTTAAGCCATCCTTCCATGGAGAGGGGATTTCCGTGCACAGCCCTGGCTGTTCTGGATGAGCAGAGGACAGGGCCCTTGTCATGGGCCTTGGCACATTTGTGTTAAGCAGGTTTTGGGTAGATGCCATGTGCAGATGGATATAGAGCTTTTCAGCTGTTCCCTTGTTGTTTGCTGTGACAAAAGAACACAATAATTTCACTGAACCCTGCTGATAATGCAGAAAATGTTCCTCTTCTCTTTTCGCTGCACTGGCTTTTTTTCCGTTTTTTTTTTTTTCTCTTTAATTTGGTATTATTCAAACAGGTTGGCTACCGACAACTGAGATCATGATGGCAAAGACGATTTAAAAAAATATCATGAATTAATTATTTTCTCCCATGCCCGGCTGTATCACTTATCAGGCCTTCAATGGGAGCACTGGCCCAGCTCCCTTACCACGTGCACGCTAATGGCTTGCTCCTCTATTATCCTTTTGATCAGACACAGGTGGACAACAAGGCCTCCTCCTTGTCTGTTGAAAAAGGTGCACACTGTTGTCAGGGTGATTATATCTAATTACATCCCAGTTAATTATCAGACCTGAATAATTATGGCAGAGCTACTCTCCTCCAGAGATAGGTGCATCTTCCAGATGTCACACTGCGGTCTCCACAGGGCAATTTCCCAAGACCTTTTGTTGGGATGTGCTGGCTGCAGGAAGGGGCTGCGGGAGAGCTGCTGAGACCCATCAGGGACAAAACAGTCCAGTGGTCTTCACTTGCCCTCCCTGAGCTCACAGCTAACTGGGCTGAGTTGCTTTCTGTTATACTGGGAGCAGAGCCCCCATTCCCCTCCTGCTGCACCACAGCAGGGGGTGGAGGAGGTAGAGAAAAAATCGAGAGTGAAGTTGAGACTGGGATGAAGTGAGGGGTGGGGAAGAATCTCTTTATCCTACTCTGATTTGTTTGGTAATAAATTAATATCCCCAAGTGGAGTCTGTTTTTCTCATGGCAGCAATCAGTGAGTGATCTCTCCCTATCCTTATCTTGACCCACAAGTCTTTTATTGTATTTTCTGTCCTCTGCCCAGCTTAGTAGAGAGAAGTGGCTCTGATGGACACTTGGCACCAAGCCAGGGTCAACCCACACCTCATGAGTGATGCTTATGTGTGTGTCCTGATGGGCTAGATCAAGTGACAGCAGTCATCTCAAGCCCCATGTGTTCATATTGCCTGCAGCTTCTGTACAGTTTCCTCAGCCTGGATGTAGCTGTTTTCTGAAAGTTGTGAATATCTCTGACAACCTGAAAACAGAAAATATTTGGTTTAAAATTAATCTATTTCATTTGAAGCAATATATAACTGCTTTCACTTCAAAGGCTACTCTGGAATCTGCACTGTGGGCAAGAGCTAGAAAGAAACAGTGGCACAAAAAACAGACTAGACATTTATCTAAGGACATGCGTGTCAAGCATGCACAGGTTTACAATAGTTTGTATTAAACTCACTTGAATATTTAATTTCATGCCATAATTGCCTCTCTATGAAGACACAACCAAGACTTCTGTCATAGGTGTTTTGCTGTGTCCTTAACACAAATGTTGCATCCTCATTGCCACTCAGGGGAAAAATATAAAAGCATAAAATAAAAAAATAACATAAAATAAAATAAAATAGATTACTATCAGCTTCCAAGTTTCTTTAGTATAATTCTGACATTTTCTTTATAGTATAAATATCAAGCCTTACTTTGAGGCTCAATATGATTTTGGGCTCAGGAGATCCATCTGCATCAACATTTGAATTTGATTCTGAGATATGATTTTGAATTCTTTCTCCCTGTGGTCTTTATGTACCACACTTTGCTTCACAGGGTGGAGTGATCATTTCTACCTAGTGCCTTTCCAGTAGATGAATAAAAACGACAGTGCATACTCCAGGAGTGCAACTGAGTGTCTGTTCTGTGGGATCAGAGCAGATGTAGTCCCATGTAAAAGTCCCAAGGGCACATAGCATGGGTGGTGGGTCCCCAGCACTTGCCATTCACTCCACAAGCCCACTCCTACCATGACAAATCACTCACTGTTACAGGTTTAGCAACTGATGTCTGGTGGCATTGAGGCCAATGATACATGTGCTAAACAATTTCTGTTCTTAATTAGCTCTGAAATTACTATTTTTCCAAATCACTCACTCTCTTGTTGCTGAATTATAACACAGGTCAAATAGGTTTTATGTTTGCTAGCAGTATATCACAACCTACTTTTATGGTATTTATACAACATCAGCACTTTTTCAGCTTTTTAAAAACATAATCTGTCCAGTCTTTTCAGTCTTTTCTCAGATGGGAAATTTCACACGCCCTTTTCCATTCCTGTCACCTTTCTCTGAACTCTGTCTTGCTCTGGTGCAGGCTCCTTGTGAAACCTGGGAGTATTGGGTGTCCTGTCCTGCATATGTTATTCCAAATGTGAATGCATCATCGACTTACATAATTAATTGCTTGCATTTTACACATTATTCTCTATCCTGTTCCTTTTGCAGTCTAACATCTTGCCTGACCAATAAATTAGAGCTGTGCTCTGCATCCAAATGATCACTGAGACGTCCACCGTGACACTCAGCTGCCTTTCCCAAGCCACTGCAGGTCACTGAGAGCCCTGTAAGGCATACGAGCACATCCATTTTTTCTCCCCTTCAGTGTGCAACACTTTGTCTGAACAGAGCTGAACCTTGTACGACACCATGTCACCCATTCATCTAGTCAGATAAGGTGCCTCTGAAGTTTCTCACAGGCTTTTCAGAATTTGCCTAATTCTGTATTTACAGATTTTGTGGATTCACAACAATGTTTTTTTCAGATCTTTCCTGAGTATCCTGGGCAACACAGGAGGCCATATGGATCTTAAATAACCTGAAAGGAAAATTTTTGCTGTGATGAAAAATATATTTAAACCTACTTTCTTTTTTTTCCTGCCTCAGAGTTAACTAAAGCTCTCACATGAGCAAATATTTTATGGGAATTTTTTTCTTTCCTTTTTTCGCACTCCTCTCTCAGTATGCAGGGCTGTCCCACCCAAATAGGTGCAACTAGAAAAAAACAAAGTCCATTAAAAGTCAGCAAGAGGAGAAATCTTACTCCAAGATGACTCCAAAACACTGAGAATCACTATGATACACACTGGTATCCTATAAAGATTTGTGCCCATTAGGAGTAATGTTCCTCTGTTATACTGTAAGTAAAACACCACCATTTACCTTCATTTCTGTGTCGGCCCATATCTGTCTGAGGTTCCAGGAGCACTGCATGTCTGTCCCTATTTTTATTTCAATTTTGAGGGTAGAGCAGTGCATGATACGGCGTTGGCCAAGATTGGCAGACTCCAATGTGGCATGGAAGAGAGGGACAGGAAAGGTGCCAAGCAGGAATTAAGTCTGCATTCTGCCAGAACAATGCCGCATCATACAGACATGTCCTGGAGCACACAGCACCCTAGTGATAATTTCGCAGAATTAATTTTCCCAAAATGAAAAAAAAAAAAAAAGCAACAGCACAAAAAGGATGAGGCAAATTACCAACACTAATCAGTCTCTCTCTCTCTTCCTTTACCCCTTGTATGATAATTATGATAATTAACAAGCTAACAAGCTTCTAGTAAAAACAGTTCCAGAATTTCAATGTATAATTAATATTTACATCCATAACAAGTTGTCATTTATTGTGCATGTTGATTTTTTTTTTTCAAAGGAAATTGTGCTTTGTACTCAGAAAAGAAAAATCCTTCAAGAACATGCACTAAAAAGGCATCCTAAATTCAGAAATCTTGTCCTTATTTACTGTTTATTTATGCAGGGATATGCAAGTGTTTTAACATTTGGGTTTACACAAATTATGAGTGCACATATATAAACAGTTTAATTTTTTCTTCACAGAAGGTCATAAATCCACCACTATTCTCAAAAGCACTCGTGTTCCAGGTGAGTCCTTGCACATAAACCTTGTATCATCTTTTAGTGACCTGTAAAACCTAGTTCAGGTAACTAGTCATGTGCAGAAATGATGGGTCCTTATTATGCAATACAGCTGCTTGTTCTTTTGTTTTCCTCAAGAAAGCCGCAGCTGTAGTTTTCCACCTGCTGCAAAATATAGAGCAGGAGGCAAGTACTTCACTAAAATAGGCTCAAATTTCTCAGTGCCCATGCAGGGTGGTAGCCATACTCAGGTAACACAGTGATGATGGACAAGAGTTGCCTGGAGAAGTAACAGCTGCTTCTCTTTGAGTATAAAACATCACCCATGGGCAGCTGGCTGAACTGGCTCCAACAAACACCTTAATGCTGCAGCTTCTGCATTACAGCTGAAAGATGCTGTAACCTGAGAAGACTGGTACTATCTCAAGGGTAGGATTTAATTTGAGTTCCTCTCAACTCATCCATAGGTGATGACTCATGTCTCACCTTATGGCAAATGGCTGTCCTCAGACTCTCACAAGATGATGGCATTTCAAAGGAGAACCTGAAGGAGACAGGACAATGATTCACTTGGCATCGAAAAATAGGTTAAAGGATGAAGAAAATCTCTAGAGGTATACACAGAAGAGAAGCATTGAGAGATACAGCCAAGAAAAATTCTGGCAAGATTTACTGTTCTTATTCATTAATATTTGATCCAGCAGTGTATGTTCTTTGGCCAGTTGTTTTTCATGTTTTGTCTTCCTCACAAGTTCAGTAACCAAAGGAAGCATGGGCAGTAAGAGTGAAGGACTTGTTCCTCCAGTCCAGCCCCAGGGGAAGGAGAATGGTGCTGCAGGGTGGGAACCAGCTCATCCTGCAGCTCCCTCCGGTGGAGACCGCAGCCCATGCTCCCGAGGTATCTGCTTGACAGGAGGGGTGGGAATAGGGAACAAGGGGAAGAAAAAGGGACGGAATACACACTGGGGAAACTAGGGTGGCTTTGGGTCTCTTTAACACACAAGTATTCCAGAAAATGAAAGGCACTGTAAATATTCATAGCCTAGAGAGAAACTCAGGAATAGCCAATTTCAGAAGGGAGTCAACACTTTATATTTCAGTTGGAACCTAAGGTAGATCTATCCGTAAGTGAAGCTGGAGCTGAATTCTGGCATTATTTCTTTGCCAGATGAGATGAAATATGTGGTCTAGATGTACAGTCAAGTCCACAGAACCTGAACTAATTAAAACACTTCATTAAATCAGTCACATCCCAGCTGTGGAGCAAGAGCATTCATCCACACCAAGCCATCATTCTGTACAATATTTTAAAAAAAAAAAAAAAAAAAAAAAAAAAAAAAAAAAAAAAAAAAAAAAAAAAAAAAGTAAGAGTCATGACCTTGTGCTTCTTCCAAACTAGTACAGACAGATCCCTGTAAACTTTGATAGTGAAGATATCTTGTCACTCTTTCCCAAGTGACTGGCAAACTTTGAATGAATTCCTTACAAATATATTACACTCACCTTGCTTGGATAGTTGCACAAAATTGATTAAATATGCACAAAAAGTCAGAACAGAAATGTGCCTAGTGTGCAAGCCTAGAAAATGCCTTCTAAGCTCTGACTCCTGTAGTTGTTTCAAGCCTGGAGGTGGGTACTTTGCCATGATAAAATATAGAAGAACTATTGCACACAGGATGCTCAACAGCTGTTGGGCCCTACATTTGATTAATAAGGGCAAAATAATGACACAGGAGACTTAGATTTCTTCCACAAAGCATTTCACCTGGCACCATATGGCATTTAATTAAGAAACTGGGACACTACGAGATACAAGCTCTTAGATTAAATTTATTAAAAATTAACTGATATTTCTCAAAGTGCAATTTGAAGTGGGAAATCTTTGTTGTGAGTTTCAATCTCCACTAAGTGGCTGTGACTTTTTTATATATATAATATGTGTTTATATTTATTTTTATCAGTGGGGAAAGAAAAGATTTAGCATCGCAGGTGGCACAAGATAGCACTTCTATTTATCTATGTGCAGTTCAAGAATTATGGTAGGAGTTAGGCAGTTTGGACAACCCTCTTAAGCCATAAAATATTGTGATGGAATGAAATCCCTCTTTTACTGTGGAAACTGAAGCATTTCTCTGCTGTCATCAGTCACTTACAAACTGTGCACTGATCCAAAAGCATGAATATTTAGAGACTGCTTCAGCAAGGAAACAGTTCAACAGATATACAGAGGCAAATTAACAGCAGCAGTGCTACTGCCAGTGAGAAGGAGGATGCAAAACTGCTTTAAGAGGGGCTAAATAATAAACTTCAGATGAAAAAGAGGAAAGAAGAAGGACACATTCTTTCAGGACTTTCAGTGGAATCAGGGAACCCTCTAGGGACAGAAAGAACAAATCTACCTAGCCATGATACTGAACAAAGACTACAAATGGAAAAGAAGTTGAAAAACTTAGACAGCTTCACCCCTTCCCAACTCTTCTGAAGGATAAGAAATGAAATGAAGACACATATATGTGTGTGTATGTGTGTAAGCTTGCTTATTATTTCTTCAGATCTTTCTCTCATGTTCTTCCAAGCAGTTTGTAACACTGTGTTAGAGTCTGGCACAAAGCCTGTCTGTGCCTTTTATGCTTGTACTGGGTTTGCAGCCCCAGAGAACCCCTAAGGATGCAGCTTTGGACATGGTTGGATGTGCAGCAGTGGGAGTCCACAGCTCACAGCTCAAAGGCAAGACCCTTTCCTGACACCACACATTGGGCTGTGAGAGATCCCACGATGAAAATTCTGATTAAAGACAATCTTGTCTCACTTTGGACTGACCCTGAACAAACACAAAAACATTTCTTACAGGTGGGAAACATTGCTTCTTACTCGGTGGTGAAGTCAAAATTTGACATGGGCTTTATCACATCCTTGGAGGATGCCCCAACAAAGCTTCACTTACTGAACACTCAAGCTTTATTATTAGCAGAGGGAACTCAATTTTTTTTGGGAAAAGAAGACCACTGGCTGCTTTGTTCAGCTAGGCTCTTTCTGATAGTCTGGGTTCAGATCATGGGGACAATGACTCATCTTAAAATTAAAACTCATCACTACACTGAACATCCAGCTTTTCAAAGGGCTCCTGTTTGATTAAATGGGTTTTAAACTAGAGTAGAGAACAAATCTGTTCCATAATAAATAAAATCCTTCACTTAGGATGTGCAATGCAAGACATGGAGTACCAAGAAGCTATTCTCATCTGAGGATATGGCTGCAATAGGGACATAATCCAGAGTGGCTACTATGTTAACTTCCAGCTTGGACACGTTTTCTGTGGAGTGCTGCCTACATTTAGCTGGTTCTGGAGGTAAGTGGAGTAACCAATAGACATTCTTTTGTGACAAACAAAGGCATCTGTTTAAAGAGATGATTCAGAGCATTGCATTGAATTCACCCCCTCTCACACACTCACTTATTTTGCCTCCCCATGAGGACAGGTGCTGAGCCTATAGACATGTAGGTGTTGGAGATATGTTCACTGGGGAAAAACATAGCTTTTCATCATGGTAGATGCACTGATGACCTCTATTTCACTCCTTTATTGAGAACATTTTATCAGATGTGCCCTCAAACCCGACTGCTTGTTGTATGCTATTCTACAAAACACTTGAGCAAGAGGCAGTGCAAGCTTACTGTGACAGGGCAGGATGGCTTTACAGACTGGAAGGAGGTGAGTGACCTCCAGCATGCCATCCTTCAGCTCCCAGGGAGGCTACAGTGTATAACCCAGAACTCCCAGCTCATGTCTGTGCAATCTACTGCCTCACAGCCTTGGTGGCTGGAAGCTGAAGGTGGCTGGAGCAGACTGGAAGCTGCAGTAAGGTTTGCCCAGCCATGCCAAAAGGTAAATTGGGAAACACTCTTAGCAGTGAGGATGAGTGAATGGGCTTGATGTGTCGGTGATCTCAAATACTTCTGAAACAATTGGATAGGCTTTTGTGCCTGCTCATGGATGGCGGTACCTGTGATGGGCATGGGATGTGAATGCATCATTGTGCAGCTCTCCCTCTAGACAGGAGGGAGATACAGTCTCCTTTGTGGACAATTCCCAGCATGTAGAGAGAGCTAGGAAAAGCTAGTAGCTCTTGCCAATCTTGTTCTGCATGGGATTTTAGGACAATAACTCCCTAGGAACTCCTTTTTGTTCCCAGGAGAAGTAATCTACCACTCCCTTGACTTAGCCCAGGACCATCTTTTATTCTCCCACCAGTGTTAAACAAAACAGAGCTTTTAAGTTAAAAGCCCCTCATTGCTAACACTAATCTAAAAAAGTTCCTGAGGAATCAACATAAGTTTTTCATGTAAGCATGGGATCTGTATACAGCAAAAGAGGGAGAGATGAGGAAAAGAAGAAAGGAAGGAAAACAAGCAAGCCCAAGCTCAACACCAGGAGTCTTGACTATAATGATCATAAAACATAAGGACAGGTACAATTGTTTGCATGTTATGAATGAGAAAGTGCAGCTCTCTCTCCCTCACTTTTTTTTTTTTTTTTTTGTCTTCTAAATGTACTGTGTTTCAGCTGGTAGCCATTCCCCCTTGTCCTGTCACTACATGCTCATGTAATGCTTGAACATCCACTGCATTTTGCCTTGTGTCAAATATGATTCTGAATTTATGAATACCATGACTTTCCCACGCATCTCATTGGGACATTGGACCTTAGGCTGCATGATTTCTGCTCTCAACCTTAGAGATTCCAAATGTGTAGGCACCATTAGAACTAGTTTCCCCAAATCAGCTCCATTTTTGCACTCTACACACATGGCTCTTAGTCATACTTTTCATACAAGAAAGCTCCATACAAAACAAGTGATCTCTCACCCAAAAGGGAGAACAGAGAGATGCTGAGGACATGGCCACAGTCCCCAGTCCCCTGGCCTCATTCCTCTGAGTGGGAGCATGGGCTCACCGCCTGCCTTTTTTTCTGGAGCAGGTTGTGCCTTCTGGCTTGTTCGCTGCACTTGCATGGAAAGAAAATGCCCATGGCCTTGTCTTCTTACAGGCCATTCAAATAAGGGAAAATAAAGAGCTTTGCCTCAGTCAGAACGTGTCAGCATTTGAGTCAATGGCAAACCTGATTTATTTTTTCTCCCAGTAGGTAAGAATGTGCTTCTGTGCAGAATAACAGAAAATATCCTCCACCACCCCCTCCTTGCTGCCTATTTGTTTTCTCCCAGTTAAGTCTGTGAGGAAATCCTCTTGGTAAAGCCAGTTAATGAGATTAGATAAATGTCTTTGAAACGAAAATGCTGATATAAAAATCAGAACAACAGAGCACCAGCTGGCTTTTCTTTTGCTCATTCAAATGCAGCTGGAACACCACAGCCAGTAACGTGCAAACTGGGAGTGATAATCAATAAGCAGTGAAACAAGAGCAAGATGCCTCTGGAGGAATTTTCCCTTGGTGAGAAAGATGGATTAACTCTAATTCTCAAGGCACATGAACAAAAAACATTTGCCTAAATTCAGGCATAGCTTAAATACTGCTCTGGAGAACCGTGACAGCCTGAAATAGCAGTGAAACAAGATCCTCAGGACACAGCCAATGATGATATTTAATGTAAGCGCTGGTCTTTTTTAATGCAAGATAGCTGCTGCATTATATAATAAAGAACATATAATAACAATGTATAATGATTAAAGGCTGTTTAGTTAAGGACACAGGGTGAGAGAATGATATTGCTGACTATTATAGCACTGTGCATACAGAGGCATGCAGTTCTGTGCAGCTTATCCAGCAGGGTGCTGTGTACACAGCAGGCTAAAGGCAGAAACATTAACTAAATCACAAGTTTGGATCATTTATCTTATCATCGCATGGGGGAAGAGTTTATCTTTCAAGCAGGCACACCTGCTCTCCTTGTAAAACTTCACTCATTGCCTTGCCAACCGCGTTCTTCCTTCTTGTTCAAACATGCCGCTGCAGGAGTGGGATGGAGCCCAGGTGGACGTCCATCTGTCCTGGAGAGAGCTCTTCTCTTTGCATCTGCACGTCCTGTCTCAGGTGGGAACAGGGCCCATCTCGGGGCACTGGCCCACGACAGCAGCACACGGGCTCCATTGCCCATTCATGTCACCACAACAAGGGTGCCGGGCTGAGATCAAAACGTCCAAAGGCATCTACGGAAACAACACAACCTCCTCATTTTGTGCTTCTGCTTATGGAATAAAGTGATAGGAATTGAATTTGGCAATCTGATGAAATTTAAAAGTGTCATTGGGTTGTGGTAGTCTAGTGACCTGGGTTCAAAATCTCATTAACTGGGATTTCAGATGAAACCTGTAATGTCTTTCAAGATAAAATAGATGAGAAATGTCAAACCTCTGGCCAAAGGGAGAACTCTATGAGGGTGGCATAAAACCCATGTAGATGAATGTTCACCTCAAAAAGAGTATGGAGTTAAGCAAAGATCACATAATACTAGAAATTTGGATTAGGATCTGAAAAAGTCATGTTAGAATTGAGAGCATGTGCCACCAAAGTGGGAATTATTTCAGTTAACCTCACCTCATTCTTAGGCAAGACTGGCCCTATAGATGAGGAATTAAAACAAGAACAGGTGCAGGGAAATGTTACTGGGCATAACCATGAAATAACAAACCTATTTTATGAGTGTACACTAAAAAAACTGTGCTGTTTAACATAAAAAAATGAAGTCTGAGAAAGGATATGGTTCCTTATTATAAATACATTGAAGTGATATGCAAACATTAGATAGAGAGCAGAGCCACCCAACTAGGGGACAATATTGGCACAAGAACAAATTAATATGAATGGGCTGTGAAAAGAAACTTGGATGCTAGAGGAGGGTTTCTAAGCAACATGGACAAGGTTCTGATACAGCAGTACAGCAAACAGATGAGTAGGAGAGACAGATTATTTCTGGTGTTTGATAGAGCTGAAAATGATCATGTGAAAATGTGCAATCTCGGTGACCAAAGCAGAAGCAGAAGCAGAAGCAGACAGCACCTCGGAGGTCCCTTCTAGTCCCATCCTTGACATTTCTAAATGGTTTTCACTAATTGGAGGGGAAACCACGTACACAAAGGTCAGACTCGGTATCTTTGGAAAATTTGTATAAAAACACCTGAATAAATAGAACTGCTATTAGGCCAGTTTGTAAAAGTCAAAAGGAAACGAAAGCTTCCTCTTGATTGCTAACAGCTGCAATCCCTGCCATCCAGCAAGGCTGTTGGCAGGAGGATCCCCCCTGTCACTGACCCACCGACATACACGGCCCGTGCACTCACGCTCACACCCTTTTTGCTCACAGCCTGCAGAAGTCACAGCTATAGATCACCACGCTGCAGGCGCCAGGCTGCAGGCACCCTCCATCACACATCCTGCCTTTCCCACAGACAGGACAGCACCTTGCTTGAATGTTAATGAAAACAAACTTTCAAAATATCCACAGCATAGGTTTGACACAGCTCATGTTAAATTAAACTCCATGAATCAAATACATCTATTTGCATATGTGGTTGCTCTTTCCTGACATCTCTGTCTGTCTTGCTTCAGTATGTTCACCTGCTTAAAAGTAAGGGATACTCACAAACTCTGTTAGGCACTATCTCATATTAGCTGATATGGATAATGAACAACAAAAAAATCCAGTCCCGCAGTAACCTTCTTTCTCTCCTCCACCCCACTTCATTATACATATGCAAATCACATGGGAGGCTAAAGCAAAAAAAAAAGTTACAAATCAGTTTAGATTGTTTAGTATTTCTAGCATGAATAATAGACTGTAAATAAATAAACAACAATGGTGTGTGATAAAGCTTTAAAGCTCACAACGTGATTCTTCATGTCAAGTAACTACTGATTAATTTGAATAGAAATGAACAGCAAACTGAAAGATAATTGTGTAGAAGCTCTGTATCCTGGATCCAGAGCGCAGGTGCTGGGACACATCTGCCCCCAAGGGTAGCACAGAGACCATTATTCTTAACCAGAAAACACCCTGTCCCACTTTTACAGCAGAAGACTCAGAAGGACAGAGAAATGCTATCAATTTGATGGCCATCAGTTCTGTAATCATCCCACAGCCATATCCCCAGAGGTGTATTTAGTATCAGATGCATTTTCAACCAAATAAATATTCCAGACTTCAGTGTTAATACACCATTAAAATGACACCATCATACTACATGGAATACTATAAATTAGACCTTGAATATTAGATGCCAGACAGAAATAGCCATTACTCTCTCCCTTGCCCCTTTCTCCATCACCGCCTACCCACCTAGAGAAAAACGTTTGGAAAGGAAACAGCTTGTCACAGTGCCTGTGGCTTTGAGGCAGACACTTTCTCTGCTGATGCAGGTTCCTAAATATCAAGAAATGAGTGCTGGGAGGGTCAGCTGGAGAACATTTTCAGTTCAGGGCATGATGTTGAAGACGTGGCCTAGGTTTGCTTCACCTTCCCTCCTTCCTCTTTTTCTCCTCCCTCTTCCCTCACATCATCTCTCTTTACCCCTTCACTTTGGTGCTATATAAACCAGAGGGCAGGGCATCCAGCTGCTTCCACAGCAGAACAATGTTTGGGCAGAGTCCATGTTGACGCAAGTGCATTATATCCTGAAGGGTCAACTGCAGCTTTTTGGGGGATGGGGGGGGTTTGGTGGTGGTTTTTTTTTTT
>VXBR01011092.1:674603-696498 GCA_013400215.1 Cisticola juncidis | reverse complement strand
GTTTTTTTTTTTTTTTTTTTTTTTTTTTTTAATCAACTATGTAGAATTAACCTTCTGCTTTTGCACAGACGCCCATTAGTTCAAAATTTATGAGCTCATCTAATTGTCACCTCCTATCACTGTACTATCCTGCCAGCTTAAGGCAGTATTATTTTCTCATTAATACTACTAGAAACCCTACCCTTCCTTAACATTAAATAAAAGGTGCACATAGGACTGGTTAGACAACCAAGACTCCATTCTTCCATCTTGGGCTTTTCTGAGCAAGGATTATTAGGAGGGACCTTATTGCTGTCTGTAGCTACCTGAAAGGAGACTGTAGCCAGGTGAGTCTTGGTCTTCTCTCCCAAGTGACAAGTGGTTGGACAAGAAATTGGCACCAAGGAAGGTTTAAGCTGGGTATCAGGAAAAATTTGTTCACCAAAATGGTGGTCAGGCATTGTAACAGGCTGTCAAAGGAAGTTATAGAATCACTATCCCTGGAATGGTTAAAAAAAAAAAAGTGTGGATGTGGCACTTGAGGATATGGTTTAGTGTTGAACAAGGTCCTGTTAGACTAGTGGCTGGACTCAATGGTCATAGAGATCTTTTCCAGCCTCAGACATTCTGTGATTCTCACACTTAAAGGTCAAAAAAACCCCCACAGAACAGAAGCCCAGAGTCCAAACACTGGCTAACTTGGTACCTCAACATCTGCTCCTCTGTGCAGGGGAGAGCTGTCCAAGGCCTGGCCTGCTGTACAGGACCCCTCTCCTCAGTACACCCATGCCTCTTGGCCCCAGAGTCCTTATGGAATGGTAACCTTGCCATGGGAGAGCCGATGTGTACAGCCCGTGTTTACATTGTACAGTTTGAGAAGTTCCTTGGTAAATGCACCATCCTGCACCTCTGAACGGGCAAAACAGCTGCAGTCACCTAGAGGCCACAGCACAGCCAAAACACTGCTGCTTCTGGGGAACAGCATCACCCTTCACCATGTCAGAAAACATCCCAATTCCATAAAATGCTCTGAAAGTGAAGATCAGCCAGTGGAGGTGCCTGCAGAGAAATGTACCTGGCACAATTCCATTTATTACCCAAGGATGTAGCTTTACTAGTAAAGTTCCTCACAGATTTGAGACATTCTCAGAACAAGCAGCCTGTGATTCCTCTAGATATTCTAGGCACATTTTCTGCATGCTGTAATATAGGTTTTTTTTTTTCTGGTGGCAATATACTCCAGTCTATGAAAACTGGATTACCTGATGGTGTTTGACTATTCTTTCTTTAATGGGATCTCTAATAAAACCAGCACAAAGAAACACATGCCACCTCACAACACTTCTAAAATTTGCACATTAATAGTTCAGTGTGCAGATACATTTTAGATACAAAACAATCAAGCAAATCAAAGATTTTTGGTTTTTTAAGTAACTTCCACCAAGTCTTTGTGTGTTCACTTTTCCAAAACACAATGCTGTGGTATCTCAGAGTTTCTGAAGTGGCAGCGTAGGCACTGTACTCTTATGTTTCATTGAGTGCTCGTTCAAAACAGCTGTATGTTCTATATAAAACATGTTTACATAGTAAATGTACTTCCTGTAGACACAAAGAAATGTTAATGAATAACCATTACTGCATTTCAAATTTTGCAGGGCTGTAGGAAGGATCAGTGCATGACAAAATAGTTAATGTTCACCCACTTTCTGGCACATGAAATCTGTTACTACAACTAATCCCTTACAGAGAAAAGAAAACATGGAAAACAAACTGGCACTGGCTGGTTCTACCACGCATTTTTTTTCTTTCTTTCTTTTTCTTTTTTTTTTTTTTTTTTTTTTTTTTTTTTTTTTAAGAAACTGTGAGATGCATATACATGGGAGAGGAACAGAGGAGGTATTCAGTGGAGAATGCCAGAAGGCATGGGCTCCTTTTGGTAGGCAAGGCTGATGGCTTTAATTGTATATATTGTCTTGGATTCTCACCTTTAGAAAAAACACCAGTTTGATCTCGCAGTATTCACTACCCATATTTACATCCTATTGCCTGAGGCCCAGAGAAGACAAACAACAGGCATTTTCCTTTCAGTTTCTATCTGAAAATCTATGTGGCTTAAAAGTCTTCTTAAATAATAAACCTCCATTGATCCTTGAAAATTTTTAAAAAGCAAATATCAGGTGTTCTAACTTATAGTAGCGCTGACCTGAAAAAGCCTCAAAAAGAAAACTCATTTCTACTCTAGGGGAAGTTCTTCCAGAAACGCAAAGATATTAAAGAATCTGGTATTTGGTTTGTGGCTGTGAAGTCCCACGCATGATTCTCACTTCCCTGCAATGAGGTTTTGCTGTTGAGCAATTTTATCTGAACTATGTGGCTCTTTCTTCCAGTTCCCTGAAAATACACAAGTCTGAAAAAGATGTACAGCTAGAAAGCAATCCCCTTCAAGGAAAACAAAAACCGCATGGGGAGGATCCTTACTAGAGTAAAGGATCTGCCCCAAAGAAGATGGAACAGGAATAGTTTACATCAGCCGGGAATCTGCTCTGCATCTGTTTTTTATGAAAAAAAGGTGATATACCACACATGGACAGATGCACTCCTGTAGTGTAAGGCAAAAACAAGTTCTACTGGGGTTGTTCCAGCATTTCTACAAAAGATTTCACAGTGTACAAAAATCACTTCATGTGAATGAAAATATTTTCTAACTGCAACCTCTCTGCATGTTTTGAAATTGCTACTGTGGACAAGGCTTTCAAATGCCACACAACAAGCAATACTCAACTAGCTCTTCTTCACAGGGCAGCATATGAATAGCACGTTGCAGTTTCAACAGACTAATAAGTCATTACCACAGCAATAAGGCTGAGACCTTAGTGAAATTTTTGTCAATAAACATATTCCTTGACAACTATGCTTTTTGTTCAAAAGATATATATTGCTTTTGAAAAAAACTTTTCTCATAGAAATTAATAAATGACAATATGAATTTTTTTCTTCTAGGAATATCAATAGTTATGTTTTGTAAAAAGCTGTATTTTGTTAAATTATTTATAAAATTTAAAGAACTCATTCTTTTAAATGACGTAAAGAGAGGGACATCTGATGGACTCCTGAAAAATTCCAAAAGTCCTCAGCAACTAGTGTGGGAAATGTGATAAACTTCTACTTAACTATTAAAATGCTTGCAAAGTTATTTTTTCTAACAAGTTCAATTTCTCCAAAAGTGATCTGAAAACAAATGAGAAAACAAGGTCCTATAGAAGACACAATTAGAGACACATATTAACAAAACTGATGAAATCAGAAGAAAAATTAATTTTTTTGTACACCTCCTAAGAAAAGAGATAAGAAAGAGTGTCAGCATGGAGTGCTAGTTTGAATTACCAAACACTGCCACCATGTGTTCACTTCAAAAGGCATCAGGCTGCTTGAGAACTGCTAGATGGGATGTATTAAAAGTTAATCAAATCTGTTGGTCTATCTCTTACGTAAACGTTTCTGTAGAAAGCAGTAGTGATGACAACTCCAAAAAGGTTTTAATTACTTTTAGTTGATGGTGTTATGTTTGAATAAGAACACATGGTTCTGTTTCTAACCCTTCCTATCCCCACTGAGGAGAGCACAAACTGGATAATGACTCAAAGAAAATAAAGAAGAAGCTTTCTTTTCAGACACAGATGCCTAAATATAAAGATATTTCATTGTACTTGTGTGACAACCACCTCAGCGAACTTGTAGTTGATCCTGATGCTCCCTAGAAGGTACCAAAAATCACAAACATTGAAATGGCTTGAAGTTATGTCAGGAGAGGTTTAGGCTGGATATTAGAAAAATGTTCTCCATCCAGAAAGTTTTTGGACACTGGAATGGGCTCCTCAGGAAAGTGGTCACAGCAGCAGCCTGACAGAGTTCAAGAAGGGTTTGGACAGTGCTCTCAGGGACAGGGTGTGACTCTTGGGGATGTCCTGTGCAGGGCTGGGAGTTGGACTCCATTATCCTTGTGTGTCCCTTCCAGCTTGGCATATTCTGTGATTCTGTGATAAATTGACTAACTGAACTTGGACTAACTGACTTAACAATCATCACTTCCTCATTAGCATTATGCAGGTAAACAAAATAATTCAACACTTTTCCTCATGGGGTGCTGCAGCTTCCAAGTCTGTGTCTACATAGATTTACTGAGTGAATACCTCAAGGAAAACACAGACCCTAGAAAGCAAGGCCAACAATTAAATCAGATCCAAGTAATACTTGGATGAAATACCACACTTGGAAGAAAACATTTTTTTTGGTACAATTCTAGCTAAATCTAGATACTAGTTATTCTAAGCTTCTTTTGCTCTCAGGAATGCTGAATGTTCAGAATTTAGACTCTTTCTCACATCTTAAAAGTGATTCTAAAAAGATGGCAAAGATGAGTAACTCAAGTGGAAAAGTAAGTAACTGAAAAAGGACAAACCAAATGTGGACCTCTAGCACATCTCGTGCCATTTGTTCTTCAATGTGCATTGTAGGATATACACTTATTCTACAGCTCTATTCCACAAGTCTTTTAACAGTAGGAAAAATCCCTAAGCGCTGCATGCAAATGACATGCAGGGCTGTCATAAGCCATAAGCCCTGCATGCATAAGCCCTTCTGGTAAATGACAGCATTAAGTCAGAATAAATAACTGGATTGTCCCAGCCTGTTCCAGATTTGTTTAACAATAGATGGTAGCAGTGTTCCCATCAGAGAGCTTCAGAGGTAGGAAAACAAACTGAAAAAGCATCTTTGACAGAATTGCCAGAAATCCTTCATGCTTCTTACCGCAAACTTAGAGCAGCAAATCACATCTGAGGCACTAATTAGGAAAGAAGGAACTGTCAATGTGCTCCATCTTGGGTAAAAGCAAATGAAGTGAACAGAATGAAAGATCATTTTACCGAAGTTTAAATACAGCAACAAAAGGAGAACTTATGTTGTTGAAAATACACTCCTGCAGGCTATAAGGTGCTTTTTAGTACATGAATGCACCTTTAAAAAGAGAAAGTATGCCAGCCATTTATGTACTTTTCAAAACATGGCTGTGTGGTAATTTCTTGATTTCTTTCCTACAATGAATATATAAAACTTAAATGATTTTTGTCTTAGAATACTTATCACCATCAAAGCAAGTGTTGTCATAATTGTCACTACTCAGCAGAAGTTAATATATCTGAGCAGTCAATGGGTACAAAATAAGCCTCCAAAAATATAAGTGGGATCTGCTGACTCAGGTTTTAAAAAAAGCTGAATTTTTACATGTGGCTTATACAATACATTAGACTAATAATTCTCTATTTCTAGATTTAATCTATTTTATCTACTTCAAACTTCTTCACATAATTTAGTTTCATGGCAACAAAAGAATCTTCGGGAAGTGACAAAGCTAAATTTCAAACACACACAATATATTTCCAGAGTAGCACAAAGGAAGCAACATGGTCTTAGTTTATATCCACCCCCCACGCTGAATAAACCAAACTAGTAATTCTCTAGCTGTGATATCCAGTCAAGAAACATTGCAAAGAAGCTTATTAAAATGTAACTTTGAATCTTTAATCCTTTGTAGAGCCAAACATTCTCCAGACATTACTCTCTGCTTTTACTCTCCATAGGAGAAAGCAAATGGAGAGACACTCGTGGTCCTCTGTGAATCTGTTCTTCAACCTATACATTTCTTTGAAGTTCTACTATTTGGTGATGAAAAAGGGAGAGAATTTATTTTGCAAAACTAGAATATTCAAATGAATATTTTGTATGGTAAGAGAATAACTTTCTAAACCACAGTGAATATGTATCTGTAAGCTTGTGCATGTTCATATTCATTCTGCATGAAATTAAATTAACTAAATATGTATTGAAATGAGCAGATGAAATTAAACAAAATAAATACATACTGTGCAGAAGTATCCATCCTGCCTCCTTTAAATCTTCATGTATAAAACAACTAGTTGCTGAGTTACCAGTTCTGCCTCAGAGTTCAGAGCAAGATGAGACTGTTTACAACTCATAACAACCACAGATGCCAATGAACACTATTTTATGCTGAAAATTCATAATTTCTTAACCAGTTGATCATGCTCTCTGACTAATAGCTGATGTATTCCAAAGTAAAAAAATACTTTTGGATTTAAAAATTTCCAGATCTTTTATTCACACTTTTTTCTTAGGTATTTTTGAGTACAGTAGGAAATGAAAAAAAAAAAATCAATGTACAAAACACAAGATATATTTACAGTAGAACTTTTGTATCACCCTGATTTCATCCATAGTAAATCTTCTTCAGTGGATTTGACAAATAACCTGTTCTCTGGAAGCTTGGTCATTTAACTCAGTATCAGAAGCTACCCTCTGATAAAAAGAGTAAATTCTGCATCCAAAATTTGATAACGACTTATGAAGTTTGCCTTTGAATTAGATTTATCAAATATGAAGTCTCCATAACTGTTTTGGCATAACAATGTCCAGACAATCATAAGCACATTTAGTTCACGTAGCTAGATGCATTAACATCAGCTTTTTGTCACTAATTTTCCTTAGTTTTATCAAAGTCTTCTTTGTAAGTTCCATGGTTTCATCCCACTTGTTTTTCTCAGGGCTTGTGTATGTCACCAAGTTCTCAGTGTACTGCAAGACTGACTTCAAAAAGCTATAAGAAATAACATGAGAGAAAAACTCTTTTAAGGATTTAAAAAGAAAAATAAAAAAAGAGAAGAATATTGCAATGCCTGACAAAGCTGCAAACACTTTCAAGTTTCCAGTCTCCCTCAGGAGGACTGGATGATCAATACACTGTTTGCTCTAGTTTTGGAGAACCACTCCCTCCCTCTCACAGTAAGATGGGAAGATCTTCAGAACTGCAATTAACACCACCATAGAAAGAATACATTGACCAAATGTGTAGCAGAGTTTTCCCCAAATGGCTTCCTTTGCATTCTTGGTCAAATGTTTCACAATGTATGTGATATCCAACCAGCTGTTAATTAACACACAATGAGTAAAGTCAGCAACATACTAAATGCAACTTTCATGTATTAATATTCCCTATCTACACTTCAACAAAGTTATTTTAGCTCCTCATGAACATTGTCCAAGGTAAAATTATGACTATAATAATAAAAATTCTCTACAGTACAGTTAAAAAAGGAATTCCGGGGCAAGTCCTATTTTCATAAAGTAAATTTATATACTCACTTTAGATACTGCTGATAATCAAAAGGATTCTTCTTACAAACTGAATGAACACTGATTAGTTCCAGAGTAATCAATAGTAAGATAAGCCGCAACACTGGAGATAAAAATTTAATGCTAGAAATAAAACAAAAATACTTAAATAAACAAACTAAAACCAAATTAAAAAGAAAGCATTAATATTAAAAAAATCCAATTTAAATTGCTGGATATTGCAAAGTCAGGGGAAAAAAATGACTACCACATGTTCTTCAGCAAAAAGAGCTGCAAATCCCAGAAAAGTAAACAGAGACTACAAACTGAAAACAAGGGGGAAAAGAAGGCAACCATCTAAGATTTTAAAGAAAAACTTGCAAGCTCCCATTAATCCGTAGATAAGAAACTACAGTTCAACTGAATCAGAAGTGTTTGTCATCAGTTGTCAGTTTAAGCCATGTTTCTTAAATAATATGGGTAACATTTTTAGGAACATAACCTTGCTGGTAACATGATACTTATAAACTCTGGAAAACCCCTATGATTAGGGAAAAAAATTAATATTAAAATCTCTTCTATGTAAAAAAGGGACTGATTCAGGTGTAATGACAAAAAGCAATAAACTAAAATAGATAAAATCTTTGAATCAGTTAAACCTATTGCAGTCAGATCAAACTTGAATGGCATTTATATACTGAAACAGGAAAACCCAGAAACTAAAAAACATACAATCTAACATTTAAGTAATACTTAATTGGAAAGCTTGTAATTTACAGTGATATAATGTAGCAATGCTCCTTAAATTATTCTCCAATTTGAGATTTTCTTCTTATTTCAGTATTGCTACTTAATAGAAATCTGGTTGATACTTGACTCTGAAATGGTTAACAAGAACACTTTTGACTTTAAACTCCCAAGCGAAGGCACTGAAAGGCAGCCACAGCAGCCATTCTCTCATAAACCTAACCACGGGGTAAAGCAAAACCAGCAGCCAACCTGTTGAGCATCCGCCGATAGTTGAGCCGCTGGCGAGAGCGCAGAGTCCTGTGAACCCACTGCGCGTACCTCAGCCCTGCGCCGGCAGTAACCTGTTGGGACACTTGATGGCACTGCGCGCTTATCCTACGGAGCACCACCACCACCGCCAGGACAGGCCGTGGGGAATATAGCGTGCAAACGCGTGTGTCACAAAGTTCCACCAGCACCCTCCAAAACAGGAAGGGATTTTGAACGTCAGTCTTTTGTTAGCTGGATTTAACATACGACACAGTTCATTTTAAGTGCGGTTTGACTCATAATGCTTTAATTCAGAAAACCTGGAAACAAACTGCCCTTACCTCATGACTGAAAGAAAGCAAGGATCTGTGTAGTAGGAGTAGTAATTGTGTTTTCAATCACTTTATTGAATATAAATGCAAAACTGATTATGATGAATATGTTTCCCATTTCAGATCAAAGAAACACAACCACAATAAACAAAACTGCCTGGCTGAAATGATACACTGAACACATCAAATCACAGCAGGGCTGTGGTTGAAGCCTCCCACCATAGCTCAACTCACAATGAATTAACATCCACCATAATAAAACTCATTGAAACAAATGCTATTAATTAGTACTCCCATTAGTGTGTGGTCTTTCTTCTGGGCAGAACAAGAAGCAGACTCAACATTGCGTAAAATGCAGGTGGTGAGGCCATTTTTTTAATCAACACCATGCCAGATCATGCTTTGTTAAAGCACACAAATATCTTCCTGCTGTCATATCTGCTACACCGGTGTGTCACACATCACTTTAAACACTCTGTTCTTATAGAAGCGGTTCTTAATCTCCCTCATGCTCAGTTTATCCCTGAGACAGCAAAACATTAACAACTTGAAATGATAAAGGCAGAAAACTCTAAGAATAAGGTTCAACATATCAATAATTAGGCTTCTTTCTTCCAAATGACAAATTTGCAGATTGATGGGTAGGAAGCAGAAGACCCACATGTTACATAAGTAAAGCAACAGGTAGAATCCTCTTTGCTCTATGCCCACCCATGCCTCATGGGTTTGGTTAGGAGTGTTTTGTTCCAACATATTTATTCAGTTGTGGGACTCTTTAGCTGCTCTAAGAGTGGCAATTAAAAGTCAAATTATTTTGATTATTATGCCAAGTCAGACGTAATTGGAAGTAACATATCTCCAATTCTGACACCAAGCATAACAAGACAGTTTCTCTTTCTGAATCTTGATATTAAAGCATGAAGAATAGAATTACATAGTAGTGTATTGCCATTTTGAACATCACACCCAGCTGTGACACCAGGCACATTAAAATGAATTTCTGATGCAGTTTTAGCACAAAGCAGATCAAAATCAACCTAATCTAGTAAGTACACTAATATTTGAAATATTTTGCTTTTGCGGTCTTAAAAAAAACCCACAAAAAACAGCTGTTTTTTCAGGCTAATTTCCAAGTAAAATTTCTACTGTAATTCCAAAATGTACCATGTCTCGTCCTTATTTTCAAGATGATGTTCAGCTGCAATCCTAAAATTTTCAGATTAAATCAGCAGCAACACTAGAAAAGTACATACAACATTTCAAGCATTTTTCTGCAAACACAGAAGGATAACTTAGGTTAATAAGGTTTGAGAGTTCTTACATTGGGCTGCAAGTAGAAGCTGACAGAAGGAACCAGCAGGGCATCAAACTCACCTCTCTGTTAGGACACTGTTGATAGGATCATCTGAACTGCAGCAATTCTGGGGCATATAATGCTGCAACTGAGATATAATTTCAGATATCATCAAGATTAAAGTATCAGCTTCAGCATTTCCTTCAAACCTTAAAAACAAAAGAGTCTAAAATAAGATTTAGGATCATAAAATTGTTTAGTACTCATTAGTACTTAAATGGCATAGATCAAGATGCAGATTTTTTTGGATAGCAGTGTATTCAGTGTCCACTCAAACACTAATACAATTTCTTTTCCCTCTACTTTACAAACATAATGTTCTTTCTCCAACTAAAGCAATCTTCAGCACCCCCCTTAATCCTCCATTCATAAAAAGCCTACTGATGATAGATGCATTAAATTTTCTTCTCTCAGTTCTAAACAAGTACAGTATCCTCCAGTGATATTATTAATTACCTCCTCCTTTTCAAATAACAATAAAATGCTACATTCTTTTTCTAACTAATACCTCACATAAAGTTTCCCAGTGGTTACCAAGTCCTTTTCAGAATAAGGAATTATTTGCTGTTTTATATCTGGTGATCTTATGCAGCACATACATACCCTTTAATCTTTTGTACTTGTTCCTCAGGCACTGATGGCAATTCAGGCCATAAGTGGATGCTCTTCATACATTCCAGCACCTCAGAAACATATCATAAAAAATGTTTTGTAAAGTATAGACTTTTCTTAGTGACCCATTTAGAAAAAAAGGGCAACGGGCAGTAAGTTATTTGTTCACTAGTCATAATTGCATAAGCCAACCTCATTTGCTAAGGTTTAGGTTAGGGCAAAAAATCTGGATGTACACTTCCATGCTAAAACATTATCTGAATGAACTAATTTAGTATTTTATAAGTTTTTTTTTTGTAAGTAAAAAATAACTTACATGACTATTGTAACACACTGTTTGAATGCTGTTGAAAAGTAAAAGGACTAAATATGTCTACTGCAACCTCAAATCAAGAGAGACACATCCTCATTAAATTGAGTTCATTAAATTGATTGGCAGAGAGCTACCATGCCATTGGAAAGCACATTTTGCTACCATGACAATCTTAACCAGCTGGCCTTCATATACAGTAAAAACCTTACTAATAGCCTTATCCAAGATTCCTGGAGACAGGACCTAGCAGTGCTCCTGACATAAAAAGCATAAAGAGATCAAGTAAACTACAGAAAAGCAAACACTCAGGTAAGAATAAAGCTATTTAGTGATCTAGAACACAAATACGGTATCAATTGCATTAACAGGACTGTGCACAATTACATCTCGTTTTAGCAAATGTGATTTCCTTTATGTTTTAAAAAATAAACAACAACAACAACAAGATCTGAAATTTTTTAGGACAACCAAAGCATGAAGAAAAGAATTAGATAATATTGAGGATTCACAATTTCAAGGACCACAATGCTTTCACAGATGGAAGTACCTACCTGTTTCTTGAGTAGGGAAATTGGGTGAAATCGAGATCGGTAGCAACTTGCACAGTTCATCAGTGGTTTCATGACCATGTGTTCCTGATGTACAAGACCACAGACAACACACAACAGTTTCTCTAAGCTGTCCTAATCATATGCAGACCTAGACTTATACTGCATTTTGTGCATGCCACCTATAGCACTGATGTCAATAAACACTTCCAAATGTCTAAGGGCTGAAAGAAGTAATCAGCACAGTGAGTAGTTAAAACTTTATTTCAAATATTCTAACTATGAAACCTGACAGCAGTTGACAGAAAAGCAACCAAGTATTCTCTTCATGCAGCAGCACACAATACATCTTGAGAAACTAAAACAGAGCCGCAATTAATAAATGGAAGGTTTATCTCACAGGCTGCTGTGTGATATTGAAAAAGAAATTCCAGATATAAACAGAAAACTGGGGAGAGCAAACAAAATAATTGCTAATATTGAGAAACATAGTGCTAGGCAAAAAGTGTTTACAAATTCATAGTGTAAGTATAGATACAAGTAACCATTGCAAGGTTACTCCATTAGCAAGGCACTGTTATTTACAGTGTCTCAGGAAAAGAAAATATCACATACCTCCGTGGGTGAGCTACAGATGTTCTACATACCTTTCAGATAATTCTGCAGATAAACAGACTAGTTCATCAATACAATTTGACAAAATTAAGTTGAATCGTTACAATTTACGGATCAACCTTGTGAATAAGGACTGGTTAAGCCAACAAATTAAGGTATAGCAAGAAAGAGTAGCATTTTGGAAAACTTTCTGTACTTATTTCACCACAAAACTAGGCAAAACATACTTTTAGTTTTTTATTTGGAGGAATATTTCATTTGCACAAAAAGCAGTTGTCAAGAAAGATTCAGTCATAGAACTCTATCTAAAATCGTATTTGGTATCCAAAATAACTGAAAAAAATCATCTGAGAGTAAAATCCCTACCTTAAGAGAAAACGTATGCTCATCCGAGAATCTGCAGAGAACAGTAATAGCAAATCCAACTATCTGATTAGCTACTTCTCTGGGAAATGTTTCTAGATTGATCTGTCCATGGCTTAAACGATCTCTTATACGTGGGCCCTCCTGGTGGCTCAAGAAATCCCAAAGGAAGTCCTGTGGAAACACACACCAACTATACTAAAATATGTATGTGTATACTCCATTCTATGTGTATTCACAGGGAATTGAATATATTCAGTGTATAGAATATCTCTGAAAGACAAGTATGTGACCATGTCTATATTTCAGATATTCAAAAGAAAAAACAGTGCAAATTATATTTGTAACGTTCATTCTAAACTGTGACAGCTAAAAACAGATTTCCTTCAGCTTTGTGTCCCAAGACTTTCACAGCCCCTTTGCCTCTGGCAACAGGACAGTAACCTCAGATCTCCCCTACACTCTCAAAAGACCTCTTAGCTCAGCACCCCTAGCTTTCCTGTTCACAATCTCTTTGGGCAGCAAGATGCAGAATGTGCCCTGGTAGATTTGAGCCACATTTTTGTGCTATCTGCCCAGGCAGTGTAAGGCATATCCCACAAGAAATCAGAAATAAGTTTTGAAATTTCCCTGTATGAAGCATGAATTCTTCTCCTACTCCATTCAGCTGAACTTCAGAAGTCTACAGACAAATATCTCTGAGGCACTTGTATTTCAGAAAGAAAGCTAGTCCCATGTCCTGATGCAATATAGCTTGTCGGGTATGACTTTATATCCTCTATAATTAAAAAGGTTAACAAGCTTCTAAGGTTCTAAGCTGCTAGACATAAGCTACATGAAATAAGAGAGTATTATGCATATCATAAAGATTATTATTAAGGGAAACAAACAAAACACAACAACAATAAAACCCCATAAAACTTTCAAGACACTTGCCATGGCAGGCTCCTCAAGAACTAAAGGTAGCTGGTTGACTTCTTCATTATCCAAATGCTTTGCTAGCATCTAGAGGAAAAAGTAATTTGAATAGAAACTTATTGAATTATTGAAGACCATACAATCAAAGAAGAAACAACATCTAAAGTAGTTTTCCTAATCTGATATGATTACTTCTGCCACTCTAGAATCAAGATGCCTAATTATTACTGACAAACAATTTGAAATAATCCAATCAACTTGTAAAACTGAGGATTTATGCTGGCAATATTTATTTGTATTTATTTTGAATAACTGAATCCAGGAAAAATAGCACAGTGGTTGTTTCTGTAGAGTGATGAATTTCAAGACAGAAACATTTAGAAAAAATGGTCTGTTCATTACAATTTGTATTAATTTTGATATTTTCTGGAGCATTCCAAACTTAGTGTTTACTGTGCATCATCTTTTATTTGGAAAAAAGTTAGAAATAATGCCATATTCAACAAAAGAAAGTGCATTCTTAACTCTAGTAATGAGAAACATGCATGGTTCAAGTTCTGACAATGATAAACATTTTTTTAAAAAATCACAGTACCTCATCAAAAGTGATGTAGAGAGCAGAAGACTAGAACAAAACACAAAAAAAAATATTTGGTTTTCAAACAAAATCAATTAAACAGGCATGTATATAAAACTTTAGTTTATTCATTTGCATGAGATACCAGAGGGGCATGAATAGCAAAGAAGTCCCCTTATGAATGAAAAAAGGGACTTTGGGATTTTTTGCTGAGTTTTTTAAAACAAATATATCATGTCCTGCTTTTCACCCTAAACTCCTGTTTCTCAACACTAATCTTCCACTAGTTTTTCAGTCCTTTTCAGGCAGACATTTAAAAAAAAATAAAGGCATTCATGAGTCTCAACTGGAGATCTGTAAATAACACTCCAAAATTGATTGAAATTTTGTGGGGTAAATCTATAAATGGTTACAGACACAACACTTCTAGAATAACTACTTTGCAAAATATTGTAAGCACTAGATCATAACTGACTTTAGAGAAAAGATTACCTCTGCTGTTAGCAATCGATTTGGACATTTATTAGATGTAGTGAAGAGCAATCTAAGTCCAGCTTCCAGCTGAGGAAGTAAGAGAATCACACTGTCAGCATACCTGAAAAAGTAACAGAGATATCCAAAGGGTGTTTCTCTTCATGCTAAATACAAACTATTTCAGAGTTACAGTCCCAAGCCAAACAACCCTGGCAATGTTCCTTTGTAATGCACTTTGCAAACAAACTATAAATCACTACTGGTGCCAAACAGAAATTGATCACTGAATTCAAGCTCAGGAACACAAATAACTCTCAAAAAGATGGAGCACAGGAGAGAAAAACAAAACAATACACTTTCTTCAATAATTCAAAATATGTGTGATTTAACATAAGAAGATTTCTTTCAACTTGCTTTAGAAACCTCTCCTTTTTTACTACATCTTCAATAGCTCTCTTTGGGCTTCAAAATATAGTTTATAATCTTAGTTGGCATAAAACAAAGCATAGCTCAACGAACTTTCCGAGGGGATCACCACAACGAAGCACACCCATATGATGTGAAGTAATTTAGTATGAAGTCTTGGAATCTGCAAATGCAGACATAAAAATACAGAATATATTCTTTTTCAGGTTCTATTAAAAATGATTTTAAAAATCTTACCTGCTTTGCTTGAAAGCTGTTAAAGCAGCGATCCAAAATGGTAACATCATTTTTAATACAAAATTGGACAGTTCCACAAGTTCTTCAGCTATGGAAAGTATTTCATTATTAAGATCTGCAAGTTAAAAAACCGACATTGAAAAATTACATATAATCTACATTTTACTAATAAATTTTAAATATTTCACTGAAAATATTATATTATTTCAACGTTTGTAAAGGGTGATTTAAAAGTTATCCAATTTATTTTATCCAATTTATTTTAAATATAGCTACAACAGTAGCCATATTTAAGATCAGAAATTGAATACGTAAGATCGCATTTATGGTGATAATATAAAACTGCAGAGTAAAACCACTTAAAAAAGTCATGTTTACTTTTTATTGAAAGCCTACATAGCAACTGGACCCAGCTTCTGTTGAGTCATTTTCTATCTACTTCAGATACTTTAAAAAAGTATTATATCAATGAATTGTTTCTATTCAGCCTGAATCAATACAGTTGTATGAACATTTGAACATGAGCACATTGTTCCTATTTTATCAATTTGTTGTGCTGAAAACACAGCATAACAAATTAACACTTCATACTTCAATGTTACCATGTAACAAACCCCACACTTATAAATTCACATTATAAATGTCTTATCCGGGAGAAAGCTTAAAATGATGTATGTAACTTGACTGCAGTATGTATTTTTTCAAAGCCCATCAACAGCTCCAAGATTTATACTCCATAATTATTGGAATGTTATTGGCTTGATTTGGTTCCCAAAAGCCCTGTCTCAATTTTTTGGACAGATGTACCACTGATTATGTAGCACAAATTGACCATGATCCCCACTGACATCAAGATTCCCTATATGCTGTCATTGCCTTAAAATAGTAGGAATAAACCAAACAAGGTCTGCGGTCAGGGAGAAGATTTTAATCTGACACTTCAAATCCTCCCCTGAGAAAAGCATCAGTGTAGTGAAGATGTGTCACCATCTTTTCCTCTGTTTGAACACCACCTTCCCTATAAGACTCAGGGCACTCCTGCTGTGACCCTTGCAGCTGGAACCCATTGATTCTGAAAAAAGTTAGATTTCATAAAGGCAAACTAGACAACTACTACATGAAAGTAACTCTCATAATCAAAAAAATGTGACATGCAGTTGAGTTCTTTTAGAAGTAGCCATATTTTGTGTTTCAATCTGTTTTAATTATTTTAGAATGCAGTCATTTTTTAGTCAATAGTCAGTTAACTGTCTACATATTAAGAAGCTGCCCTGCAAGCATCATTGGTTCATCTAAAGATGGTGTGTACAGGTACCTTGGTTAAGATTTAATCGTGGAACTCTGAAAAATGCATTATTTTCAACAGCACTCCTGGACAAGGAAACAAAAGCAAATACAGGATAATAAGACATTTGCTAGAGGTTAAATACTTGCCTGGAAATGCATCAAGCTCCTCTAAGCTAATGAAGATCACATAAGGTCGATGTACTAAAACACTTTCAGTTTGCAGAAGATAAGTCTGTAACAACTGCCCCAATCCTGCAGTTAAAAAAAGCAGCATAGCACAGTATCTAGAGAGAATACCACAATATATTAGAAAAGTTTATACAAAGAAATCTTTTGCAAAGAACCAACATTTGTGAGTTAGGAACAAAGGGGTATTTTTTCCTTTTTTAGAAAACATCCAGAATATTCACTATCCATCTAAGTAGGGGTACTTAATAATTGATTGCATTCATAAACATGAAAAAAAAATAGTAGAGTCAGAAAAAAAGCATCACTGTATTCTACATTGGCTGCTGTTGCTCCTTCTACCCCATTCCTCTTTGATTCCAAGTTACTCCTCACTACCCTGACTTATAAAAAAAATTAAACTTTCTTGTTTTCCCTAACAGTACAAAACCTGCTGGACCTAATACTGGTCATCTTTGTAATAGCTGAAGTATTCTATGGAAATCCATTTCTAAAAGAAGCAGAAGCAGCAAGGGATTTTTTTCTTTTTCCATAAGAGAAGTAAGTTTTATTAACCACTTTCCAAGAACTCACAAGTCTGACTTGTAAGAAAAGGAGGTTTTTTTCCTGGTAACTTACTTGGCAGGAATTTCTTGTGGTGATGCAAACCCATGCCACAAAACATTACGAAGGTTCAGACCATGCGGAGATCCAATGAATACCCTCAGTACATTCATCTAAGTAATAAACAAAGCAATTACTGCATGAAGAAATCTATTACTTTTTGCCTTTCTTACCCTTCTTACTTTTATTACCTTTCCCTGGCAGAAAAGTTCAGAAGTTATTGAGAAACTACAATGTCTACTGTCAAGATGACTGGACACCAATTGTTGCAGTAACAGAAACTCATAATTTGCAATTCCCAATATTCTCTTAAGGAGAATCCTGCAGCTTATTTGTACAGGATATAGAATATAATATGGGAAGAATCAAAATAGTTATTAGACATGCCAAATAGCTATGACAGACAAAAAAATGAGACCAAGTTTAGCTCTTAATTGTAGAATGAATCCAGTGTAATTTGATGCAAATTAACACAAGGTGCATTTGGTAGGAAGCAAATCAGTTCAGTAGTTATTCCTCACTTCAAAACTATGTACTTACTACAGCTTGTCCAAAGACATCTGCAAGCTGCTCAGATGCAAGCAAGTCTCTTAGAAGGAAAGGACAATCATTACCCTTAAGTAAATACACCTATTAAGAAAATAAGAGCAGAAAAGACAATAAATAATTTAGTACAGTTCTTCATATTTCAAACATATACCTTGACTATTTTACCCAATAACCATTTTCATTTATTGTAAAAACACTAATCAAACAAAACCCACCAAATACTTAAAAAGACTTTAAATTCTGTCATTTCATGACAAATTAAAATTTAGACAACATATCAGGAAAGAGCGGATATTTTACTTAATGTGACCATAGTTAGGCTTTTCACAGGGTCTGTACATATACTGCTTTTTTCTTCCAAAAAAACCCACAAAATCCAGTAAGACACAACAAGAACATATAATTAAGGGAATAAGCTCTACCAAGGACAGTGTATTTTGTTTTTACAATAGAAATTTATAGGGTCTGTCATTGTGAAAGGGAGGAGACCTGTGGTTCATCTTCTGATTCTGACTGTTCTTTAAACTAGATTTTTCCCTTGTTGAACAATCTTAGCATCTCAAGTTTCAACTGTTATCACACATTTCATTCTTTGTACTTCCCTGAAATTTTTTTCTAGTCTTTGGTGATTTGCTTTACTGTAAAATTTACCTTGCACCATACTTGGGGAAATTGGTTTGTGAGTTAGCCCATTGCTCTTTCTCTGACATTTCCTTCTCCAGAGCTCCTCATAGGTATTGAACAACTAGCCATTTTAACTTACCTGGCTGTAGAATAGCCCAGCAACAAAAACTGTTTAAGTAGCTGTTCCTCCCTTCTCCCTCAGAGAGAAGTTACCCAGCAGCCTGTTTTTCCAGCTGCATGCTACCCCTAACAGAAGTTAACACACCATCAGATCTTCTGTGGCAGCTATGCTGCCCCACTTCAGTTAAATAAACCAAACCAACAAAAATCTACTATGTGTAAACTGATTAATCAAATTCTTCTCTTTCCTAATTAAACTGGTTAGCAACAGCACTCACACAAACAACTCTACAAGCACTGGTGAGGGAGTCCCACATATGTTTCCACTACCGCAATGGGATCCAGGAAAGAACCAAACTGTCCAACTCAAAATGCATGTGGGCTATGAGTGTACCACTATAGAACAGGGTAATATCACTTTTTCCAATGTACAATTAAACCAAGAACTCATTCCCATATTATAAAGCCAAATCTGCAATAGACTCCTCACGCTGGTACTTACGTCACCCAGGGCTTGCTCCAAGCATGATGTTAGCTTCATTAAGCCAAGAGCAACTTCCGTAGCTTGTGCATATTGTAAAACATCAAACACTTCAAGAAATACCTGCACGATGGGGGAGAGGAAGAATGTTAGAGTTCAGTATTCAAAAGGAAAGATCACATTGCCAAAAGCACAGAGAAACTTAAATATTCCTCCATGATAGTTGCTATGTAAATATAGAAAGAAAACTATGTCAATAAAATGAAAGTGTAGATGTCTGGAGAGAAATTTCCCTAGAATACCTCTTGATATCTAGTGCTTACATCTTTAAAATTATCCATAATAACTATACAAAGTAAAACTTGGTATTAGGCACAGATTATTAGAAAAACAAAATCTTACCAACTAATTAGAACAGGCCCAAAGCTCCTCATGTCGTCTAATACAAACTCTAATTACAAAGTCAGAAAAATTACAAGCAACCATCTACCAAAAAAGAACAATTAGTTACAATTTCTAAGCATTTTGGTTCATGGATATCTCTTCTGTGTTCTCACAATAAACTTCCATAAAGGGCTCAGGTGCCATAATACAAACTGTTAACAGAAATTTCCATACCTTTGTGCAATTTGTCCAGTGGAACCACGATGCATACTGAATTACAAACTGCTCCTTGGTCAGAGATTTGAAGTACAAATGAACAGATTCACATACAGGTCCTAATGATCGTATGCTTTTGATATAATCCACACTTTGATCTTAAATTGAAAAACAGAAGGTGATTAGGGTACCAACCTTCCTAAAGTTCTAATATTTTAAAACTTACTAGGGATAAAACCTGCCACAGTTTGTTAGCACAGACAATTTTATTCTGACTATTTTAGCACAACCAATACAATACAACTTACTGTCCAAAACACCACACAGAAAAGGTAAGGAAAAGTAAAACTGCAATGCAAAACCAGGTAAGATCAAGCACCTTTTCTGAATGGAACAAAAAACAACAACAACAACAACAAAACAGCCCAAAATTCTACCCCAACAAAAAATTAACACAAGAAAATAGGATCACTGTGCTCTGCTTTTGTTGAAATGTGAAGAATCTACCAGAATTTCTATAGAAATCCCATATGTCAAGCAGGAAGCTAGTGCAGGCTCAGTGGGAGTCAAATTGCACCACTTATGGCCTTTAAAGAAGGCAGATGGATGTGGTACCTTAGAGTGGTATCACTACTTCTTTTTCATGGGATGCTTTTTATACAAAAATAAATTTTTCTGGTTTATTTTTACCACCTCTGGAAATTAATAACAGAGCTTGCATGATGCAATTTGGCAAATTAAAAGCCAATGAATTCATCAGGAATAAATATTTTGTTTTGGTTAAAAAAACCCTACAAACTATTCCACATAAAAGGGAAACAAGACCGTGTGTCTGTACAACCTAAAGTTGGGAAACAAAAACTAAGCAACAGTAGCAATATTGATGGTCCCAGGCTTTTAAATTTACTGCAAAAGGAATATAAAGAACACAGAAAAAAGCAATTATGGGGTTGGAGAGAAGGAGAAGTGAACCTCCTATGTTAAAGGCACATTAAGCTGGGAACCAAGATGAAGGCAAAGTAGGAGCTACTTAGGTAGCACAGAACCTGAGGAGCCAGCAAAAGCCAAATACCAATTTCAGATTAAAAATCTAAAGACCTTTGTAGATAAGAACTTTACATACTCTCATCTGCAGCAAAGCTAATGCTGTGCTGTAACAAACTGTCACAGCTCAGCTGGGATTGCTATGAATTGTACCAAAATTCTGCATCAGTTTTAAATGCATCACCACTACAGCAGATAAACACCAACCTGATTCAAGGTAACTTATGTGCTCTGTAATAGCTTGCCAACACACTTCCCTGTTTCCAGATAAAATATTATTAATATCATAAGTGTCTGTCTTCTCAAATCCAAGTTTGCAAATGGCATAATGCACGTGTTGAGAAAGGCAAGTAGTGACAGAGTCTGGCAATGCCATCTGGAACAAACACACACAGAGAAAGAATCCTCGTATCAAAAAAGTACACAAGAACAAAAAAACCCCATTAAAACATACCCATAAGCACAGCTACACAGACAGTAATATGGCATCTGTAAACAAGCTGTTTGGGTTTGCAATGCAGGTTTTATCCACATGAGGAAAGGAACTCTCAACCAGAACCACCTTTGTAAAACTGCAGGAAAGTATTGCTCTGTTTTTGCAAGGTCAGGAGAGTGTATTTCAGAATGGTTAGATCTCCTGAAACCAAGACAAGACAGACTGGAGCAAAATATCCCAGCTTTTATATAAATGCTCTGCCTAATCTCTGAGCTTGCAGAGAAACTGATGCTACTTCAAGTAAACCAAGAGCAACCAGCAAGATCTTCGGAGGGAGGGAGGGGAAGAACACGTGAACCCTGTAGCAATGTTAGTGCAACTTAAGCATTCATGCTATTTCCACATTAGTCTAAACAGAAAAATGGACTGACTCAAAGCACACATTTAAATTAAAAAAAAATTGCACGTATAAAACTGCCCATGAAAATGCTTCTGATTTAGTTAAAAAAGTCATACTTCTTCATTGATCAGACAGACAAGAAATTGTTCGATAATAAAGTGCACAACTAATAATAATGAAAATATGCCATTAAATTAAAACAATTTTCCCTCTCTAATTAGGTGGCAGAATTGACCCTCACATATGTAATTTCTGAATTCATGGCTTCAAGGAGAGAGGAAATATTTATTTAGCTATCAGCACTGAGCAAGGGTAACAGTTCCCATCGGAAACCGCTATTAGCTGCCATCTGGAGTACCTACCTGCTGTTTAAAGAAAAAGAAATTTAAAAATCTACCACGTTCCTAAGGCACATCATTCAGTCCATGTTAACTTCCCCTTCCCGTTTGCCGTTTCACTGTCAGGGACAGAAGGCCAGAGCGAAACCTGCACGACCGCTGCCACCCTTTATTATTTATGTAAAACGGGCCGGGCACGGGGCGGAGCGCTGACCTTTGCAGGGACAGCAGGTCCCCGGGCCGGCACCGGCAGAAGCGGGGCAGGGCTGTCCCGTCCCGTCCCGTCCCGTCC
>VXBR01011092.1:647377-668081 GCA_013400215.1 Cisticola juncidis | reverse complement strand
GGGCTCACCTCACGCCCGCCGGGAGAGCCGGGCGGCGGCGGGCGGCCTCCCGCGCCCTGGGCAGAACTTCGAGCGCGGCTCTGGGGTTGGGTGTTCGGGGCCGTCCTCCTTCCCAAAAGTCTCTCGGCGTCTTCCCGGGGGCGGCGCGGCAGCCGAGTCCTCACCGCGGCAGCGCCGCAGCCGGGAAAGTTTGGGTCTGGCCGCCGGCAGTTCCGCGTTGGCGCTGCCGGCTGCTCCCGCGCATCCCGGGGACTGCCGGCACTTGTGGCGCTGGANGCTCTTAAAATGCTTCTCGGGTAGTTGAGGCTTCGCGGTCGCTTCATAAAGGAGTGGTACGTCGATCTTACAGTGATAGACATACCAGAAGTTTGTAACGTCACCATGTTTCGTAAGGACTAATAATCTCTTTACACAGAAACATGCGTTTTCAGGAAGAAAGGGGTTTTTTTTGCACAGTGCTTAACTTTTCATGTAAAGAGAGCTACAGAGCTATCCTTCTTATTTTTTTTTAACAGTAAAGTTGGTGGAGCAGCGTTGTGCCTTTAGATTAGATTGCAGATGTTTTCACCTTGTGTACCAAGTCATCTGCAGCAAACGGAACTTGTGTGATTGAATTTCGTGAAATTTTAAGCAAATAAGTAAATGTGGAAATGGAGAGCACTGATCTCTCTGTGTTTTGGATACTTATGCTTTGTGACAGTGACAGGTTTAATAAATGAAAAATTACAAAGCGAAAGGAGAAGCTGCGATCAGCCAGTTCCACCAAACTGTCAGGTTGAGATCTCTCTTTTAAAGAAGTTTTGGAGTCTCTTGGAAGTTTCAGTATACCAGAGGGTTACTTTGGCCCTGTTCTTGTCTAGCACTTAAAAAGACTTGATGTGCATTAATATTCTTGTGGGAAGTAGAAATGAATTAATGATGAGACAGCTGTGTCACAAAATACTGTGCAATGTTGTTTTGACTTGGGGTTGCTGCTTGGTTTGTCTGAGTTCATACAGGGTATTCTCAGCAATACTAAGAAGGTAATTACACTGCTAATGTGAGTGGAGATGCTGCATACTGCTTTTTTGAAGGATGGCTGCACTAAGTAAATTTTGCTTTTCAATTTTTATTACTGTGTGAAAGATGTTCTTCTTGCTCCTTAAAGAGGAAGAAAAATACTTGTAAAAATTGCAGAAAAGAGAAAGTAAGCAGAAATCCAGCAGACAAATGCTTTTTGCCTATGGCCTGTCTTGATTGTAACATTCTGAAATGTTGCATAATAAAAGTAATGCATTCTTGTTTGCTGGAGTATTTTTAAATTGATGTTTCAAGTAATAGGTTAAGTAAAACATACTGGAGTGAAAGACATTAGCAAAGGTAGACCTAGTAGTGATTGTTGTCATTATTAAATAAGCAAGTATAGTTGGGCTTGATCCATTTATTTCTGACAGCTTAATTCCTCTTGCTTAAACTTTTCACAGAAGTTAGAAAATTGATTCTTTCATTCTGCTCCACTTTAGACATTCAATTACTTAAAGAACTGTTTGGTTCTTGACTCAACTACTGGTTATGGTCAGCAGTTCACTTAAAGATTTCTGCTTTCTGTATCTCAGTTATGATCAGACAAAGCTGGTCAATAAATGCTTGAGATTGTTGATGATGCAGATAGGAGTTGTGTGGCATTATGGGACAACAGAGCAGTGAAAAACGCAACATCAACCACATGAGTCACTGTCTTCTAGATTTGACAGAACTCTTTGTTTTGCTTTGGTCTTTTTTTCCCTCATCTTTAATCTTTATTTCCTTTTTTTTATATTGATCACATGAAATCTGAATAGTGGTACCTGTCGGAATGTTCCCTTGTAATAGCTTTGTTCTTTACTCTTTTGTAATACCAAATTGGGGTTTTTTCCTACGTATATTTTTTCATCTCAAGACACAAGTCTTGGCTGTTTGCTTGTAATGATATTTTTTGTAAACAGTATACTGTTTCCTTTATTTTAACTGTGTAGCTATAAACTTCTGTGTTGCATTAGATAATATTTTCCCTGATTTTGTAAGCATCAGCTCTCTGCAAGGAGTTGGGATTTTTGTTTTGCTCTTGCCTTTGGTTTGGAGTACTGGTCTGATCAAGTGCCAGGGGTAGTTTACATCAGGAATTATGAACTTGGCGATAAGAGCTACAGCTCTGTCTACTCAGAACTCTACCTATGCCACGGGTGAGATGACACCCAATTCTCCTGGGCTACCACGTGTCATACAGGTAGTTTATAACAAAGAATAATTTGTTACGTAGACTGTCCTGTGAGTTGCTTGTTAAGACTGTCATAGAATGGCTTAGCAGTTCTAGTATATTTAAATTGTGGATTGCCTTGCAATATTTTTTTGTGTTTTATGTTATCTTTGGAGTAGTCTAATTTTTTTAATATTAATTTTCATTTCAGGATGACACAGAAGAAAATTCCAATGATGGCAGCCAGCCGTCTAAAAGACGGCGTATGGGCTCAGGGGACAGTTCTCGGAGCTGTGAAACTTCCAGTCAAGACCTTGGGTAATACTGGTTTTTACAATTCACACTTCTTATTGTTCAGCATGCTTAAGTATTGGCTCTTCTTTCATTGTGTATTCTTCATATATCTTTCCGAATTGAGGTGATGGCCTGTAAATAGTTTGAAGTCTATTGCTCCCAACATATTTTAAGGCATTTTATTTTAGACTGCCACAAAAACAGTTTACACGTTTTTAAAATGTTACATACTGGAATTAATTTTGACTCTGTAGTACTTGCTTTTCATGGTGTCCTCTCCATTATGATGGATACCAGTTTCTTCAGATTCTGTCCCTTAACAAGTTGGTAAATGGTGATTTAGAGAAATATTTGTGAGATTGGGTGTAACAAAGTGACTTTTGAAACAGGTTAACAGGATGCAGTGTTTTAAAGTGCTTGTCAAACTTTGTAGTTACTGTTCATTGCCATATAAATAGGAATTACTGAATTTCTAGGGATGTAAGTAGTATTCTTAAGGATTGTTGTGATTTGTTGTAACACTGTTCTTATGTTTAGATATAGTTATTTTCCTGCTGAAAATCTGATAGAATACAAATGGCCACCCGATGAAACAGGAGAATACTATATGCTTCAGGAGCAAGTCAGTGAATATTTGGGTGTGACTTCCTTTAAAAGAAAATATCCAGGTATTTATTTTTTTTTTTCTGAAAGCTTGTGTCCTTAAACAGTTTGGATGTAGTCTGTGCTTCTTTGGTTATAGGATGAGTTAAGTGAAAAAAAAAAAGACCCAAGAAAACCAGACCTGGATTATACTTGTACTTTATGCTTTCATTACTGGAAATATAATGTATGCACTGATTGTCAAAGTAATATAAGACTTGGTGGTATTGCTACTGAAAGTTTGCAAACAAGTCTGAGTTGGGGGTTAGATCAGCAAGTTCATCAGTTTGAAAACAGATGTCAACTTTATTTTTAGTGATTTGTTGATGATTTCATACTGTATAACTGGATCTCTGTTCTGTTTCCTGAATTGCAGCAACATTCCTACACTGTGGAAAAATACTAAAAAATACATTTGTGGAGGTTCTTGAGCCTCCGTTATTCAGAACTGTCAAATCTGGCTCCTTTGTTGGGGAATTTATTTTTAAAAATCATGGTAAAAGAAAATATATTGTACTTTCAGTGCTCGGTAAAATTTTCTGCATCTGAACTTATACACCAAGTTTCTTTTTCTGTAAATCATGACAACAGGCAGGGTCTTGTCCTGCTGTAGGTCAAAAAAATTTACCATGTCCCTACATTGTTTGTTAAATTTAAAATTGGTTTATAAAGTTGTCATGTTTCTTGGAATAGCAGTATAATACAGGCTCTAGCTGCCTGGAAACAAAACTGTTGAAATACTTTGACAGTGTTTATGGGGGAGCTTCAGTTATTGCACATTTTTATTTCTTTTTTTTTTTTATTTTCTTTTTTTTTTTGAGATTTAGAAAGACGAGATTTATCTCACAAGGAGAAACTCTACCTCAGAGAACTAAATGTTATCACAGAGACTCAATGCACGCTAGGTAAGAAGACAAATTGTTAGACTCCTTATTACAGTATAAAAAGTATGGCGCTTTAAAAAAGAGGTTCAGTTTGATAGAGAAGAATTGCATCGCTCTCATAATTCTGAAATAAAAACTAGTGTATTATTATGATTATTATTAGTAGTAGTAGTAGTAAATTGGTCATAATGTTTCAGTATTCCAGATTTATTATTAACAAATATATTTTGGATCTATTCTAAATACTTGGAGGGGTTTTGCTATATTCTAAATTAACTTGTAGAACTTTTTTCTCTGAGAGGAGAGACCACCATAATTGTGTGGTCTCATATATATGCATTTTATGTACAGATATACATGGTGGTATATATTGCATATATATGTACTGGATATCTTTATATACATTTGTCTTACTTTGCTGCATTACATTGGAGCCCAGCAAACATCAGTATATCTTAAATGGTTCAGCTTCTGTGTTAGAAATTAGAAGAGTGTATATTAAGGCACTTGAATATACTTGAAATGGACAGATGTAATTTCTGATGCTTGTATTAAAGGACTTTTTTCTTACTCTTCTGATACCTGTGATTTGGACATGTTAGAGTTTAAATGATGCTGCCATGTTTTTTTTTTCTGTGTATCAAGGGTCTGTGAAAATGTAATCTCATTTTACATGCTAATAATCTGTAGTATACCACCTTTATTTCTCACATGCGAGCTGTTTATTCTTTTTTAACTTAACTCTGCATAAGAGAACCGCATCTAATTTTTATATATAGAAGTAAAATGTTACATTCTGCCTCATATATCCAACAGAGATGCATGCTGAATTAAGTACCCCTGTTGTTAAAATTATAGTTATAATCAGTGGTAGTGACATAAATCATTCCATGCTATTGTCCATATTTGGAGGTTAGTTGTGTTGGAACTTTGAAGGGAGGAGATCTGCATTGTACCTGCAAACTGAGGCATTCTGACTTCTGAACATGAAATACTTCAATTGGAAGTCAGGAGTCTGTGTGCAGTTTGCTGCTCTGAATAGCTCTCCTAATGATTCTTCCCTGATTTGTATAGAGACTTAAAATAAACCTCATAATTTCAGTGAAGGTTCTGCAGCGTAGTGAAACTTCACAGCACTGGAAACTGAAGCTAACCGTACACAAGGTTAGTTTGGTGACTGAGTCAATGTGAAGGTGTCCATAGCTGTAAGTAATGGCAGGAACCTTGAGTACAAGCAAAGTCAGCCTTGAAAGCTAAATGGTACAAGTTTGCTGCTGTTTGAGAAGGAAAAGCTTTGTGCACAGCAGGTTGTTGTTTTTAGCTACTCAAAATCTTTGAGTTGGTCATTGTGGGATATAAATAACCCACAGCTACTTTTGCTGGATAGCATCATCATTGCTTTTATTTATTTTAGGTCTAACAGCTTTGCGTAGTGATGAAGTAATTGATCTTATGATTAAAGAATACCCTGCCAAACATGCTGAGTATTCTGTTATACTGCAAGAGAAAGAACGGCAGCGAATAACAGATCATTACAAGGAGTATTCTGTAAGTAATAACCACTTAAGTGAACCAAACCTGCATTGGGAGTGTGAGAAAAAGTTCTTGTCGAACTGATAGTGAAATATAGGTGAATTAATATAATTGTTTTTATTCTAGCAAATGCAGCAGCAGAACACACAGAAAGTAGAAGCCAGTAAAGTTCCAGAATATATTAAAAAAGCTGCCAAGAAAGCTGCAGAATTCAACAGCAATTTAAACCGAGAGCGGATGGAAGAAAGAAGAGCCTATTTTGATTTACAGACACATGTAGGCAAATTTAAATTTCTTACCAGTTATAAGGAGAGAGCTTCTTGCTTGTTTTAGTGAAGTTGATTTTGGTACCATTTTAACTGTTTTCGAAGGAGGAGATTGATTATTTTTTCACTCATATAGAGACTTAAAGTTTTGCTTTTGAATGGGTAATACTGCTAAAAATAATAATCTCAAATATATTGAACCTGCAGATTTTTTTGACTTGAAAATACTTGTCTTAGGAAGCTCTAAAAATCTCAATGTTATTTTGTTACTATGTCTTTATTCCGATAGCAGTAGCATAAAACTAAGAATGTTGTTTATTCATATAAACTGCTAATTCTTCTTTTGAATACCTCCAAAATTTTGCTTGACAATACCTGAAGTAAAAACGAAAATTATTTGATACCTAAAAGTGTGGTGCCTGTCAGTATTATGCCCTTGTTTTTTGTTAGGTGTTATATTATATTTGTAGTGCATGTGTTACATGCCTCTATGATTGATCAGAAAAAAAAGTATCTGGCATTTTAGAGCAGTGCTGTTCTGCATCTATAAAGGCAGTAAAGCAAACATTTTCTCTGCAAATTGTTACATGGCAGTCAATTATGCAAAGCTTTAATTTTCCTGCTATTGACCATTTTAGAGACAAGATAGTTGATAATTACTTCTATTTCCTTCTAAGAGAAGGAAGGCTTAATGTGTAAGCTTCTCTTTTCCATAAATTTACATTATTAATGGACTTTTTAATAGTACAGTCTGATTTCAGAATTAGACGCACATGTTCTTTCTACTCTAAAGCAGTATGGACCAATAGTGATAATTCATGCTAAAGATGCCTTTCACAAATGTTAATGTTTAGTGGTTCAATTGCTAGATTTTAATTTCAAAATTATTTTTCATAACATACTGTTTAAAGGGTTCACTAGATACTTAGGAATTGGATTTAATCCATGATATTGCTTTGTGAGTGGACTCTCTTAGCATTTCAATGAATTGAATTTCTCATGGGGGAACTCAGGTAGCTGTTCCAATTCAGTAAAACTGGCAAGTTAAAAAATACTTGGAGGAGTATTTTGTGAGGAAGGCTCAACTATTTCTATGTGAAACAAAAATGTCATTGTTTTATGTCAAACAATGCAGATTATCCAGGTGCCTCAAGGGAAATACAAAGTCTTGCCTACAGAGAGAACAAAGGTTAGTCCTTATCCAGTGGCTCTCATACCCGGCCAGTTCCAGGAATACTACAAAAGGTATTTTAAAAGCATTCCAACTGCCAATTCTGTTGCATTGATCTCTTTTGTCTACATCTAGGAGGTGGAAAACATTTCAGTGTCTTTACTGTAAGGTTTCAAATTAATTTTAGTTTGAGACTCTTGATAGTCTTCAAAGATGCGTAGTGTGACAGCTTGTGTCAACAAAACAGTACTGACTGCAATATTAATGTATTGTAATGTTTTGTAAAGTGTTGTAATGCTGGCTTGTGATCATGTGTCTCCTGTGGGACAGTCTTGCTGTGCAGTTTTGAACTTTTAGAAACACCTTAAAAAATTTGGTCTTGTGGATGAAGTTTGATGGATTTTTAAGTGAGAGAGAAAGAAATTGCAAGCTGGATCTTTGCATTTTATGGGGAATGTGTTACTTAACTGTTGACATAAATTTAAGATTTTGCTAGCAGCATGCTACCATTGAACAAACCTGTATAGATTTGAAGAATTTGCTGAAGTCATAGTATTGTACGATAGAGACAGTATTCATGTTGTATGTGCTTGGTTTTCTGTAGAGAAGCTCTTGGTCTGCATGTGGCTTGCTCCTTCCAGTGTGTGTTCATACAGCCCGCCCAAATTTGCATGTTACAGGACATTCCTGAAGGACTTCAATGTTATTAAATCAGTTGAATTAAAATTACTTCATGTTAGGTTTATTTTGCCCTTGTAATCTGCTAGTGAAACTGCTTTTCCATCTCAGTGAAGGACACAAGTTTTCATAATATGCAGCAAAATAATATCCTGTTTCTTACAGTGCTTGTCCTCAGCAGCAAGAGGACTTCCACTTTTTTCTTAGTCTTTAGGTTAAAAAGAGAAAAGGGTAGATTATGCATGTTGAGCTGTATCTGGCTATAAGCAGTGTGATTACACCTTTACATTCCTCCAGAATTACATTTTCATATGCATTTTTTTGTTCTCAGTAATCAGCTGTACAGCTGTATTCTTGACTTTGCTTTGGACGTCTGTGTGCCCTGGGTTAGAACTGTACACATGTTACAGGGCACTGTATATTTCTAAGCAAAGTGTATGGTCTGTTTGGCATAGTGACATAGATTGGTTAAAACTTTGCAAATACACCTGTGTCCCATGTATATCTGCTCTACAAAGACAAATTCTATACATGGTATTACATTTGGGAGGAGAAATTAGTATGTTTCCTTTGTTTTCAGAACAGCATGTTTTTATTTTCCTTCCTGAAAATAAGAGACTCTTTTTTTATTAAAGTCCCTTGTGTACTGTGTGACCTAATGAATGAATTTTATTTCTGTAACTTCAGATACTCTCCAGATGAACTTCGTTACTTGCCATTAAACACGGCTCTTTATGAACCGCCTTTGGATCCGGAGCTGCTTACACTGGACAGTGATGGAGATTCAGATGATGCAGAGGAAGGGCGAGGTGATGAGAAAAGGAAAACCAAAGGCAATTCGGTGAGACAAATTGAAAGTATTCTTGAATAAAAAAACCCTTTCCCTTCACTTTTGTTAGTTTAAATAGTTTCTTAGAATCTTTTAACATTTGGAAAATGAAGGGAAGACCCTTTTTAGTACTTCTGTTTATTTCATAGCATTGCTCTCCATTGCTATCTGTTTTGGTCCATTTTCAGAGTAATTTGAACAAATATTTGACATTTCAGGCCTTTTCTTCCTTTTTTAAAATTTTGTTTGGTTTGTTTTGTTTAAAGAAATTTTGAAGAAACTTCCCAGTACAGCTCTTCATTATGCCCTTTTCCCCAAGGGGAAGTTGCTGGCATTTCTGAGGAGAATGAATATTGTAGTTCAGGTCAGAGTATATTTTGCTGTTTGAAGTCCCACAGAATCTGTCCCCAATGCAAAGGTGTTGATAACCTCGTAGTTTAGTTTTTTGTGATGTGGAAGCAGCAGGTACTCATATAGAAAACTTCATTCCAATTTAAAGTAAGGTAAAAAGCACTGTGTTTTTTCTTTACAATGCAGCTTTTAAAAGATATTTATGTTCTCTCCAGTTATGCAAATGCAAAATTAACTGTTAGCTTAAACTTAAGGGAAGCTTTCACGTATGTACCTTGATAGTATTAAATGCTCAAAAGCCAGCTGAGATTCAAATTAGCTGAGTACAAAAAAATCTGAATTTTTTTTTTGTGACAATGCAGAAGGAAAAATGTCCCTGAGTTTGAAAAGTGTAGAGAAGTGTGGAAGATCAATAATCAGATTTCTGTGAAGTTATTTTGGCTATGGGAGCAGGGGTTCATAGCTGGTTAGTTACTGAGGGGGGCATATAGTTCAGAAAAAACAAAGGGTTGGGACATGGTCAGATCTGGGCTACCTACTGTTTGTCGGATCTCCCTGGTGAGTCCTACAATATGCTTTATAACTTTTCCTTTTTCACAACGCCCCCTGCTCCATTGTTGGAGTTGGTAGCAGGTTTTTTTTCTGTAGTGTCTTAGTGGATCTGACCTAAATAACTCTTCCCCTAAAATAATGGTGAAGCATCCTATTTCTTGTTGCCACGTAGTCCAATCTGCTTTTGTGTTAAACTCCACCATTCGCTCTGTGTCTGTTTTGTCTGTTTTCATTTTAGGACCTGGGGCACAGGCTGATTACTATTGTGTTTTTACAGAGTGTTTTTTACCGTAGGGCACCACTGTTATTTGGCCTCTTGGGTTTTATTGTAATGAATGTGAGTAATCACACTGCTTCCTTCTGTAGCTTTTTGGAAGCCTTTATTAACACTTTCCTGAGAAAAGTCTTGTGCTGCTGCTCTTAATTATGCCTACATTGATTTCTTACCCTCTTTGAACCTCTTCCCCTCTTTCTTGCTTCCTCATTCCTCAAAAAAAGAAAAAAAAAGCTTTAACTGCAAAATAAATTCTGTTGTTTCGTTCTGTATAGAAATACTGGAAGCATGTTTTGCCATTGATGGCTATTCCTCTGCTGCAGTCCAAATTAAATATTTAGATTGCTCCTGGTGAAAACAATAGGTGAGGGTAACAGAAAGAAACCCTTCACATGTTTAATTCAAGGCAGTCCTTGTACGTTTTAAATGCATGACAAGGGCACTTCTAATTTTTGCTGGCCCTTTATGTTGTAAACAGCATCTTGCATTTAGTTGATTTCTTGCTGACTTCTACTGAAAATGCTTCAGAGAATTACACTGTTGTGCCCCCCATAATGGTACCAAGACCAACTGCAAAAACATGACTGCTGTTGCTGATGCCAGTCTCTTAAACCAGAAAAAAAAACAGATAATGAATATTGTGAACAAAGGTCTTCTAGATTGTCATAAACCCCATGCTTTTACAGAAGGAATGACATATCCTTCTCTTACTTCAGTTGACTCTAAGGGGCATAGGAAAGACTTGTCTGTCTATCCAAAAAAAAAAAATATAGCTATGGTATTTTTATTATAGGACAATTCGTCTGGCAATGTATCTGAAGGTGATTGCGCCACAGACAACCAGGAGGATTCTTTTCAGGGAAGACAAAAAACAAGAGACAAAAGTGCTACTCCAAGAAAAGATGGTTCCAAACGTTCTGTGTTACCCAAATCAGTTCCTGGGTACAAGGTAGAAGAAAAAAGCCCCTGACTGAATTTCACTCACCAGCTTCTTCCTGAAGTATTTGGTTTTTCCAATAATGTGGAACTTCTGCTTGCTGTACTTCACTAGCTGTTCTCCTGTTGTGTGCTCCATCTGTTTGCTTCCTTATTTCCTTTTTGCTTATATTTCGTGTGGAGCTTTTCTTTACCCTAGCTGTACTAGCTGTACAGTGGCCTCCTATTGGGTTGACTTCTTACATTCATAGGCAGTGATGCTAGAAAAATCCCTTGTGGATTTATCATTGTAACTCAACATATTTCTGTCTGCTTTAACATAGCAGTCAGAAGTATGTGCCAGTTTGAAGCTAGCATTCACTATCTGTTTTTTTTTTTTTCTATTTTGTATGGCAGCATACCAAGAGGTCAGTCCTGTAAAGTGCAGCTGTATAGCTGAACATACTGTTATGACATTCATTTTAAGTACAGCCTTTTGTCCTGCAATGTTAAAATGTATGGGATGGAAGGCTAAAAGCTGTATAGGCAACACTATGTAACCCCTGTAACAGTATTTGGAAAATAGCTTTTTATGTAGTTCATACTATGTAGTAATGTTTGTGGGCAATATGCTTTTATCTAAACTAGAAACTTGGTGGGGATGTTAAGACATTTCAGCTATCAAACGGTGATTGCCGAACCTAAGACCCTAATCTTCAGTATTCCTGTATAATAATTTCAAGAATTATGATAAAAATACTTTTCAGAAGAAATGGGAATTGACTTGCATTATTTATTCTGCATACTAAGAGAGGATCTGAATAAACTGTAAAACATTTAAAGCACATAATGTGTGCATTAGAAACAAAGAAATACAGCCTTGTACAGCATAGCTGACCAGATAATTTAAAACTGAAGATAGGAAAAAAAAATCAAGTTTATTGCTTTTGTGATTTTGTCTAGTCCTGTTCCACTGACAGGAATGAGAATTTTCCATTAACTTTTATGGGAGCAGGAATAGATCGGTAAAGAGGGAAAACACTAAGTTAAGATATGGTTGTGTGTTTACCAGTCAGGAATGCTTATTGACAGTAGTGGAATAAGGAACACTTTTGTCAGTGACAAGTTTGTAAATGCTGAGAATCTGTCTCAGCAAAAGTGAGCTGTTGATGGCTTGCATTTTATGTTTATAAATATTTACTCACTGTGTTTACCAAGTTAATAGTAAATAAACTATAACTTACAATAAGAAGCTAATTTCCAGCAAGAATTGGACAGCTTTGATAAATTTCCTCTACATACAGTATCTGTACAAATTCATAACAAACAGCAAGCTCCAGTTGCATTTTCTGTTTTCAGGAACTTACTAAGAAATGCGTGAACTGTGTAGATTTAGACTGTGGTTACCACATATATATATTTTTTTATATGTAACTTTGCAAGAAGTTTAGACATAGAATGCATTTCAGTATTCCCATGAACATGAAATCCAAAGATGAAGGCTGAAATTTTGCTTCAGCTTTGTTTAACTTGACATTAGAAATTGTGTGCCACTGGTTTACAGAAGCTTCACTTAGCTGCGAGATGCCCAAGTGTTTGGTTAGTTCAATCTGTTTAATGGCCTTATGAATGCATAGGGAGAGAACTGGTGGTGAAGAACTTTCAGCATAGTTTTGAACTTAAAATTGTAGAGGAGCAGTAGTAGTATACAGCACTGCATTTTGAAAGTGGATTCCCATTGCAATCACTTAATGGTTCAGAATCCCTGATTCTGTCAGTAACAAGGTCTTACTGTAAGCTTACAGTGCCACATCTTTGTAATGTCAGAGTACCCTGCCTGCATCAGCCATCCAGCTGTTGATAAGTCAGGGGTGGTGGTGATATGTTAGGAGGGTGAGAGGATTAGCTTTCTTGTTTGTGGGAACATTTGAAATCTTATAATAAGCCAAATTACATGAGCTGTTTTAACTGGCAAGACAGAATGATTCTTGTTTGTGAATCTATAAAAACACCAGATAACAATATACCTACCATATGTGCCTACATATTAAGGCACTTTGAGCCGAAGGCTTAACTGATTCAAAATGTTTTTCCTTTTGTTCTATATTGTTCTCTAATATTGGACTATTTTTGTAGGACACTAATCTTTTGGTTACATGTAGTTAAAATTGAAGGATAATTGCTATGGTATCAGCATATATATGTATAGTTACAGTCATGTTATGAGTATTACAGGATTCCATACATTTCCACTGCATTATTTTCAAGTAAAAGAAATACTGTATTTTATATGGAATCTTTTTTATTGTCAGTTCTTTATCAAAGAACGATTAGCATGTGTTTTACATTTTGTCATGTTACAAGTAGTGAGTCTGTTGCTTCAGGACTGACTGCTACAATTGCACACACAGGGTACTGTTAAAAGTACAGGAGATTTTTTTGCACATAAAACTGAAATGTATTGAGTATCTTTATTTTGCAACACTTCTGTTTTGGGTCACTGTATATGAAAATGTAACGCTTTGCATTTAGAATAGGATGTTATAAAAATGGTGTAGTTGGAAAGCTTACTTTGACAGCTGCAGCACAGCAGCATGGAAGTGAAAACCTACACAGCACAGTCATCATTATGACCCTGCATTCATTTTCTCCTAACTTATCCCAATGAGATGGGGATGTAGAAAGCAAAATTTACTCCTAATGAGATGGGATATTGTGACTTCCAATTTGGAATTGACAGACTTTTTAATAGTATTTCTAAAAGCCATTTATGGTGGTAGAATGGAACTGGATTAAAATGTGAATAGTCTTGATTTTTTTTTAACTTTTTTTTCCTCACTGTTGTAGAAATACTTCCATACTGTTGGAACTTCATTCTTAACAGGCTGTGATTCTAACCACCCCCGTTAGTATGCACGGTTTCTAATGAATACAGGCTTAAGACTAGGTGGAAGCATTGTTAATAAATGCATCTATAGCAATGTTTACCTTGAGAGTTCTATGTATCAGAATGTGATCTGCACACACCTGTAACACTTGGATGTGTCCAAAAAGCAGCTCACTTTGGCTGGATTACTGGGGAGTGTGCTCTTGTATATTGAAGGCAGTAAAATACAAATCTGTAACAAGCCAGAAGTCTGATTAGAAAAGTGTGCTTGCTATGCTAGAAAGGCTTGGTTTCTTAGATTACAATACAAAAAAAAATAGTCTAAACAATGGAAGGGTAAATGCTGCCACACTGACAAGGTTTAAGCATGTGCCACTTTTGTTGGGAGGAGCAGGGTATAAAGGTATACATGTAGGACATGTAGTATAGTTAACAGTAAAAGAGTTAATGTGTGGTTTTGCTTCCATTATATTTATTTTGTAGAGATGTTTGTGTGTTAGATTTCTTTTTACTGTTTTATTATATTTATGTATCAAACAGGTTGACTTTGCTTTTTTAAAATAAATAAGCAAAAAAAAGTGTCTATGAATGCCTCTGTCATCTTTTGAAGGAAGTTACCTATAAACATATATTGTGGTGTTTTGCTTTCTTGAATAAAACTCCTTAGACCGAATAATTTGAAGCAGGCTGTAGCCTTGTTTTAACAAAAAAAGCACATTGAAAACTTCAGAAAACTTGAAGCAATGCATCCTGATACTTTAAAAATTAGTCAAGATACTAATTACCATGCTAAGTGCTATCAAAAACTGTCTGGGGAAATGAATACACTTAAAGATAAATTGTATTGGAAAAGATCTTTGTAATTTTATTTATTTATTTATTTATCTGTTTATTTATTTATTTATTTGTGTTTTCACTTTTTAAATGTTTTAAAATTAAACCTCATTCTTCTCCCCGTGTGTGGTTGGTAGTTGACTGGGATTCTTGCTTACTGGCAAGCTGTTAAGAAGCCTTCAGCTCCCTCTGCTAGCTGGGTCTCTGCAGCAACACTGTTTTTTAAAACTGGCACTGGTCAGTTTAACATCAGTGAGTACTACATTAATTGTAGCCTACACTTCTCACTAACTTCATTATCCAGCAAAGTTCAACAAGGTAACTACTGCCATGTATCTGAAATTTGGAATGCCTTCTTCCTCAGGCCTCATCAGGATGAAACTGCTGGTGTATCTATGAAGTTGGCACACAGGATACATAGGCAGATGTTCCACATTGTAACAGCCTGCTATTTCTCTTGCCTTTTAAATGGATCTCATAGACCCAGACACACTCCAGATGATCACTTAGAAAAATTATAAATGTAAATCTCCAATCAAATGCAAGGCTCTTGTTTCTTACATGATTATAACTAGGTGCAAGAAGGAATGGTAAAAGAAATACAGCCCTCTACAGCATAACTAACCAGCTAATTTGAAACTGAAGATAGAAAAAATCAAATTTACTGCTTTTGTAATTAATTTTCCATATGTAGGGACAAATGTAATGAAAGTAAAAACCTTATATATAATTTCCTTCATAAACATGAAATCCACACAGAAGTTCATAAAGTAGTATTCTATATTGGAATAATCTTCATGAAATTTTTCACCCTGTGTCACATTTAGTTTACCATGAGGAGAATGTTAGCTGATGAATTAACTGGAAGAGGCAAGTATGTGCTTTTGATCCAATTGGATTTACATATAGCTCAATAACAAATGCAAAATTTTATGTAGTTAAATCTACAATTTTTTTCAGTGCTGCTGCTTGTGATTGTCACATGTTCCAGGGTTCACACATCCTAACAGATAGTTTATTAATTTTAATAGTTAAGGAGATAGATGACATTTCCTGTTGAATCTGTAAATTCTTCTGGAATGAATTTATAGCCCTCTTCTACCCTTCCAGCCAAAGGTCATTCCAAATGCTATATGTGGAATTTGTCTGAAGGGTAAGGAGTCCAACAAGAAAGGAAAACCTGAAGCTCTTATACATTGCTCCCAGTGTGACAACAGTGGTGAGTATCTACATACACTAAATGGATTCCTAAGGGAATTTGACAGATCTGTTTGTGGACATATTTAGTGTACTCCATGTGTAGCAAGAGTTCAGTTGCCTTCTGTGTGCTTTGTTATGACCCTGTCTTTCTTTTGTGTTCTCTGTGCTTGCACACTCAGTGCACTGTGGGATCTCACCAGGAGGTGAGCTAAGCTTCGTGTTCGTTAAAAGCAAACAGTCTAACTAATTTTAAATTTCATTTCAGGCATAAAAGTAATAATACTGGTTTTAATCTAGGCCACCCTTCTTGCCTTGATATGACCCCGGAGCTTGTTGCTATGATTAAGACTTACCCTTGGCAATGTATGGAGTGTAAAACGTGCATTATATGTGGGCAGCCTCACCATGAAGAAGAAATGATGTTCTGTGACGTATGTGACCGTGGTTATCACACTTTTTGTGTGGGGCTTGATGCTATCCCTTCAGGTAATAAAGTAAGAGTTACTTGTTCCCTTCCCACTTCCTCTTGAGTCCTGGGCCCACTCTCAGAATACATGCATTGCTTCTGAAAGAATAGTTTAAAACAAGTGTGAAGGGTAAGAAACACTGTAGGAAAGCATTCACACTATAGGACCCAGATTTTTTACTAAGCTTTATTTCTGTATATTTGGTTGTGCACAGTTAAACCTGGCAATTCCTATGTAGGAAATCTAATTGGCTTTTACAGCATAATCCAAACAGGCTCACACAGAACTATTTCTTTTCCATATCCATAGAATACTGAGAATTACCTCTTTCCATTGAAGAAACCTGTAAAAGAAACTGTATTGCTGCATATTGCTGGAGTACAGCTTTCACATTATTTGTGCTGTTTTAGCTTCTAAATGAAATAGCTGTCTCAATTTAATAATTGTAAATATCTTTTCATGTCATCTTTTCAAAACCCTTTCCCTTTTTTATTCTCAAATATCAAAACTGCAACAGAAATACCTCCATGTTAGGCAGGCAAGCCAGTAGCTTTAAATTGCCCAGTCACTCATATCATGTGGCCAACTCAGGGCAGTAGAAAGAAAACAGGTGGTACTGTTGCTTTACATGTAATTTTAAGTCCATGGTAAGTTCATATGTATTCAGTGGCAGTGACAGTATTCCCTGGACAGTACTTAAACCACACTGTACTGCCCCGTTTTGGGAAGCACTGGAGCTAGCTGTCACTTTCCTACAGGTTCTGTGGCTGATTTCACTTGGAGGCTGACCTAATAATATAATCAAAATAGATTACATGTCTACAAAACTACAAAATTATCAAAGCAGCCTTTGATTCCAGCTGTTGTAATATAAACAGTTCAATGCTTCCCCAACTACCACTCATTTCTGCTCTGGGTACTTTCATGACCTCAAACTATAGTCATTCACATGAAAATATGACCAACAAACTTGAGCATCTTTTGTAAAGCTCTTTCCTAATAACCACCTCCTTGGCAGTGCTGGCACTTGCTGAGGTCCATGAAGATTGGTGTAGCCAGCAGTTACAGAAAATGAGTCTGCACAGGAGCGTGAATCATGTATGCTGCTTTATAGAAAAGATGCTCAATTTCAAAAGCATTGGTTGTTCGCATTAAAGTACTGCAAATAGATAAGCACCCAACAGAATGGTGAAGGGCTGCCTAAATAGATGAGAGTAACAAACTTAGTCAGTTTCCCAATAATTGATAACTTTCTTTTCTTAGGTCGCTGGATTTGTGATTGTTGTCAGAAAGACCCTCCTGTACCCAGAAGAGGAGGAAGAAGGGGGAAAAACAGCAAGGAGGGCTAAAAAAACCCTAAAAACTTGCTGTCCAAAACTTAACTGCACAAATTAAAGTGATACTGTGGTGCTATTTAATCAACCACTCTATAAGAGGAGCAATACCACTTTTTTTTCCTTTTTACTAAATAAACTTTGTCTATGTAATATTTTTTGTGATACAAGTCACTAATGTTCTGAAAGGTGTTGAGAGAGGCAAGCCAAATTCCCATGCAAAAAAGAGATGTCTTTCAGTAATGAAATTTAAATGATACAGGCATTTATACAGAATTATAGTAACATACTTGTTTATTTGAGTGCACTCATCAGTAAGCTCTGAAAAGAAAATTACAGAGCAATTTAAATGTACTTTATTTGCATAGCAACTGGTTATTCTGAAAGACTCGACCAAAGCAAAAAGTATTCCTGGTAAAAGTAACTTCTAAGGAAGAGTGAGCATGAGATGACCTTACAATATACTGCAATTCCCTTTCAGCAGAAATTTTCCTTGCAAACTTATGACTTAGTCATAAGTATGTCCTTCAAAAAAAATCACAAAAAGCTATCATGGGGAATGTAAGAAAGCAGTTCTCAAGTTTGAGATACCTATGTGTGCTGTGTTGTTTTTAATGAGAGATGAAAATGTCATGCTGACAAGTAACAACAGCTGAAAGCTCCCTCTCCCTGCAGTAGCAGCAAAGAAGCCACATGCACTTGATTCAGGTCATGGGTTTGTGTGGTGATGAGTGACTGGACCAACCTCTGTTTGACAGATGGCTGATGTGATGGAGAGCACACAGTTCAAAATACACACCATCTATGCCCTTAGGTGATTGTTTTCTCCTTCCTTCACCCTAAGCTCCTCAGCTTCATGAATACACTCAAACATGTTGCTGATCAGTTTTACTGGAGATGCTTGCTCAGAAAAGAAGCAGGTTTTATTTTTAAATATGCTCTAAATTGAGAAGGGGACTGAAGTGCAGTAGTTTATTCATTTTTCTTTATAAAAAACAATAGAAAATACTGAATTGGAATTGATTTTCCTAAGCACCTATTTTAAGTGAATTTAACAAGATCCCAACTATACATTCATTTTTAAGCCCTGATCTCTGCAGAGCACTGCAAATACTGTGCTGGCTGCTCATTTTACATGTCACGGAGGATTTACAATATAAAATTAAATATGGCTTTTTCTCCCCACTTCCTTTCTGGTTTAGGAAATGTAACCTGAATATCTCTTCAGGAAACATAGTGAGTATTAAATATTACAGCAAGTCATTCATACCAATTTCACAGGATGAAGTGTGACTTAAGTCCATTATGTATCAATTTAAAAAAGGATTTCAAGTATTAATTTCAAGATTCCAATAAGTATAGTCCAGAAAACAGACTCCTCATCCTGAGATTCATCTTCTGTAGACTGTGAATATTTCTGGTTTGCCTCCATCTCCTCAGGGTTATAAGAAGCCTCACCGAATGGGTACTGTACAACTGTTCGATCGTAGTACACCTTCATTTCAAACTCGCTCTCCAGGTGGGAGGGGTGGCCGTAAATCCCTATCCCCACGGGGCGGCGGAAGTGCGCAGGCACGCGGACGATGTCCTGGCCACAAGTCACAGACTGCAGCTCGTAGTCGTCAAAGCTGGGGTGCAGTGTCACATCGGACACGTACAAGTCTGCGTCACCTTTCAAACTCCGCATCTGAAGAACGATCTTTCCCTCGTGATTTAGTCTCAAATAGCTGTAGTTTCCTGCTCCAATCTGACCTTGGACAACATGAAGAAGAATCCATTCCTCCGGTACGTCCTCTTCCTCAAAGGCATTTACTAGCAATAGTACTTGAGCTGTCACAAATACTGTCAGGATTCTTCTCCAGTGTGTTGCCATGGTCTTCAGTTGTATTTGGATTCTTCCTGTGTCCCGTGTGCTACCTTACAAATACAAAACACAATTCAGGTTTTAGTATATTCTATTAATATAGAATATGTAGTATATTCTTGGAAGTAATTATTTTTTTTTAATTTGGTAATTCTTATAAATCCTCTCAAGGATCAAGCCAGTGTTCTTTCAGCAGAACTGACACAGAGACTTTAGTGTCATTATACCTGCATGCATGCCAAACTTGACAGATACCCAGAAGGGATGAAACCCAATAATGATTTTAGCTTCACTTTAAAAATAACCAAAAAAACAGTTAAGGAAAGGAAGGCATTTGCATGCTTGAAGATGCTTAACTTTACATAAGGTACTCAGAGCATCCTATTTGTTTTCCCATCCTCATCCTCTCATATCAACTTCAAATGACAGTAAAGATGCAAATCTGGATGTGGACTTGAAGCAGCAGGCATTCCAACTTGCACTGGGGTGGAGGTAGAAATAAAAACAAATTATCTAACGAGGTAATACATTAATTTATGATCCTGATGTATGGCTTGTTTCTAGGACCAAATTGAGCACATTTTCCCTGAAAGAAATGCATTTACTTTCAGAACAAACGCTCAGCTCTTTACAGTGCTTGTGTACAAAAGATCAAAGGTACCGGGACAAGGGGAAGATGGAAAGGACTGCTGCAAGATCAAGGCTCTTACAGCCTATTCCCTCCTTGCTGCACGCTTCCAGTCGGGCAGCCTGAGTGTGCCTGCCACACTTCAGCCCTCTGAACAGCTGCACTAAGTTTAGTGTGCAAAGCATCAACTTCCAAACCTTGCTGAAGCCTTCCAAAGTATACAGCTGACTAAATTTGACATGCAAATCACAGAAGCCACAAGCCTGAACACCTTCATGCTTAAGAGGAAGATTCTCATCCCCTCATTCCTTCCATAAGGACACTATAATTATCTGAAACCAGAAAGCTCCAAACTCGTTTTGTACCCTGCTAGTATCAAAACAAATTGCATTACTTCCACTGAGATGTCACTTAAACGTTAGAAGTTCTACAATTGAACGGATCCAGGGGAGAAAAAGATAGAAAAAAAAAAACCCAACTGTTTGAAGTTTTCTGCCCCAGAGGCCTCTCTACTGCAAGGCCATAATCCTGCAAAGACAGCATAAAAGAACGAGGTGCAGCATTTGCTGAACCTGCCAGACGGACAGAACTCACTCAACAGCCACAGGAAAAAAGTCTTGTCTCGCCCATATCAGAAAGCTGACTCTCTGTCATTTGTACATCAAAGTAATGATGAAAAAGTCGAGCGGAGCCACAGCGGGAGCTCCACATCTGACCCAGAAAATAATTAAAGTTATCTAGGAAAGAACGAAAGCGTCCTGGCGCAGCGCTCTGGAGGAGAAGCGATTCCAAGAGACCTTGGACAGAGCCCCGAACGAGCAGCTCTGCCCGCCCTGGCTCGCCCCCGCCTCCCCGCGGGCGGGACCCCGGCCGGGGGCGGCGGCGG
>VXBR01011092.1:634903-647267 GCA_013400215.1 Cisticola juncidis | reverse complement strand
GGGCCGGGCGAGGGCGGGGCGGGCGCAGGGAGGGAAGCGTTCTTCGCCGCGGAAGGCTGGAGTCGGAGAAGAGCCCGTTCAGCTGCGCTGAGGTTGGATGTAAGGTGTTTGCTGGAGGATTGGTGTCCCTCCCTGGATTAGTGACAGATTATTTGACTGTCGACATCAACTTGGCCTAAGATCACAGAACAGAAAAGCAGCATGACAGGAAAAAACCTCCAAAAAACCAAAAAACTCCAACCAACCAAACAAACAAACAAAAAAACCCCCCACAAAGTAGTACTGTTTTTGAATGCCTATTGATTTCAACAATTACCTTGACTTGGCTGAGCTGCTTAAAATCATAAGCAAGAGTGAAAGGTTGAAAGTGAAACAAAAATCTTCACGGAGTGCATTGTGTTCAAAGAGATTCAAGACAGCTGGTGTATGTACCCCAAGAGCCCTGTGCTGAGCTAATGTTCTATCTTCAAAGCCGCCTAATTTCATAAACCCATGTAACTTGTTCTTTTCATTCGTAGCTCAAACAAACTTGCTACATAAGACTGCCAGATTCTGATAAATTTTAGCTTTTTTTGAAACCAGTTTTGTTCTTCTAAAGACTTTTATTCTGCTTAATACATTAAAATACTAAAGTTGCTAGAGCTCATTTTTAAAGTTCTTCTTGTGATTGAGTATTGAGACCACTACAAATATACTGTTGGACGCAAAAGCATGATATAATAAGGAACTGTTATTTCCAGCAGTCCATGTCTTTCATTGTCCACGTAGATGTCAGTGTCACTGGAGGTGCTGGAGTGAGTCCAGAGAAGGGCAATGAAGCTGGTGAAGGGTCTGGAGCACGTGTCCTATAGGGAGTAGCTGATGGAGCTGAGGTTGTTTACCCTGGAGAAAAGGCTCAGGAGACCTTATCACTTTCTACAAGCATGAGAAAGGAGGGTGTAACCGTGTGAGGTTGGTCTTTTCTCCCAGGCAACAAAGGGCCAGAAAAGAGGACATGGCCTTAAGGTGTGCGATGGGAGGTGTAGGTTGGACACTAGGAAAAATTCTCCATAGAAAGGGTGATTAGGCACTGGAATGGGCTGCTCAGGGAGGTGGTACAGTCACTGCCCCTGGAGGTAAGAAAGGCTGGATGTGGCTTTAGTGCCATGATCTAGTCGACATGGTGGTATTCTGTCATAGGTTGGAGTCAATAATTTCAGAAGTATTTTCCAACCTAACTGGTCCTGTGATTCTGTGATTTGATATTGGTGGGTGCTCGAGGTGTGGGACTATGTGGAGCCAAAGTCTTTCAGCATTGTGTTGCACAGAAACAGGACAGTGCCAGAGGTGTTTCTTAGGGGTGCGGTGAGGTATAAAATTCTTCCTCCACACTTACATGTTGATAATTATCAGTCGAGAAATTGGCCCATGATCTCTAATACTTCTTTGGATTGCTACTAATTCCTTAGTTGTTATGGACAGTAGATTGTTGAAAGTATCAAGGTGCAAACATTGAAAGGTGAGAATGAAATCAGGTGAAAAATGTAAAAAAGTATTGCTTAACTGCCTAGAAGCAGATACAGAGACAAAATGTTTCAGAACAAGTTCATTAAGACTCCCAGGGATTGTTTGCATGTCTGAACAACACCTTTTTGCTGTGTCGGCATTTATTTTTCTTTACCAATGACTAAATTGTCGTAACACATTCATAACTGTACCGCTTATGAAAATTGTCACCACCATATTAACAATAATTTTTTCTCTAGTATTCCTAGCCATGAGTCACAGTTCAGAAGAGCAGTGTCATGTGCTGTGCACTGAGTTGCCTCTATGCCACTGGTTCTTCTTTATCCAAATTCACATGCACACAACAAAAGACAATTTTGACTGGTACTTTCTCCAGGCAAAACTAACAAACATAGGGAGACTAGGTTGTCAGTGATATCAGGTGCTTATATAGGACAAAAATATATGCAGTGTTAATTACAGACAGACACATTAAAGACATTCCTATAAGAAAGTATCTGTTTGAAAAGCAGTTGATATTGACTGATCTGCATCCAAATGGTTTAGGTAGGTGCAGATCCAAAACTTGATCATAAAATCATAACTGGGGTTGAAAGAGACTTCTGGACTCCTCCTGTCCACCTTTCTGTTCAAAACAGTTCTAAGTAAATTGGGTTGCTCAGGGCCATGTCCATTTGACTCCTGGACAGCACCAGATCCAGAGATCCACAATCTAGAGATCCACAACCTCTCTTCAGAAACTTGTTCCGATATTCAACCACTGTCATGATATTAAAAAAAAATTAAATACCAGTTTGGTATGATTTGATGAAAACCTAATTAGGTTTTCCCAGGATCCAGTTTATCACTGAGTGCCTCTGAGAAAAGTCTTTCTTTGTTTCCTGTATCCTCTAATTATGTAGTTTTAGGCAACAATAAAGTCTGATCTGCCTCTTCTCCAGGCTGAAGAGACCCAGCTCTCTCAGACTCTGTGTGTACACCATTTTCTCCAGCTCCCTGACCATCTTTCTTGCTTTCTACTAGAATTGCTCCAGTATGGGAGGATCTTTCTTGTACCAAAACCCCCAAAACTGGACACAGCACTGTAAGGTGTGGCCTTACAGGTGTCAAGAGAGCAGATCACTCACACAACTTGCTGGCTAGTCTCTGTTACTAACAGAGCCCAGGATGCAGTTGGATATCTCTGCTGCAAGGGCACCATGGTGGCTCATATTCAGCTTGTCAAGTAGGATGTCTGGATCCTTTTCTGGGGAGTCCCTTCCCAGAGAGCCATCCTTCAGCATTTCATCTTGAATGGAGTTACTCCATGCCAGATGGGGGATTCCACTCACTCTTGTTGATCTCCACGAAATTCTCATCAGCCTGTTTCTGACTGCTCTCCCCAATTTGCCATCATCCAGAAACTTGGGGAAAGCAGAGGGTTTGTTTTTCTTCTTGGCGATGCTGCTTCACGTGCTGCCTGTGCTGTGTTCTCTGCATCACAAAACCATAGATATTTTGTGTTGGGAAGTATATTTAACAAGCACTTGTTCTAATCCCCCTGCTGTGGGCAGGGAGACCTTCTAGTGGACCAGGTTGCTCAAAGCTCCATCCATCCTGGCCTCGAACACTTGCAGTGGCAGGGCATCTACAGCTTCTCTGGGCACCGTGTTCCAGTGCCTTACCACCCACATTGTAAATAATGTGCTCCCTCTGTCCAATCCAAATCAACCCCTTCTTAGTTTAATATCTTTGCCCCTTGAGCTGACACTTAGGGCCTTGGTAAAGTTTCTCTCTATGTGCTTGTTTTATATATTCACAGGGTACTACAGGGTGTCCCTGGAGCCTTCTCTTTTCCAGGCTGAAAACGTTCCACCTGAATATGAGGAAGAACTGCGCAGGTGACCATCCACTGGAACAGATTGCCCAGAGTGGTTGTGGAGTGTCTCTCAAGATATGGATGTGGGGTATTCAAGAGCTATTCTGGATGCAATTCTGTGCCATGTGGATGACCCTGCTTGAGCAGGGAGGTTAAACCAGATGACCCTCTGTGATCCTTTCCAACCTGACCCATTCCAACTCCGTGATTCTGTGAAGAACATCAAATCTCTTTGTCTGTCTTTACAGGAGAAATGTTCACATCTGTCCTTAAGGTCTCGCTTCAGTAGGTCCCTGTCTGTGTCTTACTGGGGTACCCAGTGCTGGGTGCAGTGCTCCAGCTGCCATCCCACGAGTGGGACACAACTGGGGCGCTCCTGGACCTTCTGGCTATGCTGCTTTCTGTGCAACCGCGGACATCGCTGTGGGGAGCCAGGAAGGAGCCCTGGGCGGCTGTCGGTGGTCTCGGGGCCCGTTGCCCCGGTNCGCCTCCCATCGGGAGGGAGCCCCGAGCGGGGCCGTGACCCCTCGGCTCCCGCGATCAGGACGCAGCCGGGGGTGAAGGCGGCCCCGCTGGTCCGGCTCCGCCGCGGGGCCGCTGGCAGCCGCAGGATGGAGAGTGCCGGGGCCCGCTGCGCCGCTGGAGGAAGCCGTGATCCCGGCGTTGTCTGCGAAAAACACTTGTTTAAAGGCGAACTGCCAGAGCCTCTCTTTCAGCTGGCGTGCAGTCACCACCACTGTGCTTTCCCAGTGAGTCGCCATGAGTTGTGCGTCTGGAACACAGCCACTGCTCAGGTAAAGCTAGAATAGAGCCCTTCGTAGGCTGCTGCTTTAAACTAATTTATAAATAAAATATTTGAGAGTAATGTAGAAGTGTCAGGTTTCACTTCAGTGCTGGAAAGGTACTAACATTTGTTATGAACTTTTAAATAGTGATAAAATAAAATAAGCTGTTGTGGTAGATTGACCCAGTAAACCATTACCCAGTTTCCTGCTGACTCCTTCCCTGAAGCAGGGTATGGGAGAGCATAGGATGCAAAAAAGTGAGAAGTCACAGGTAGAGACAAAGGTAGTTTAGTGAGTGAAGGGAAGAGAAAGAAAAAAGTTATACCAAGGCAATCACCTCCCACTACAACCAGACTAATGCCAGTAGAGGCTTTGAGCAACAGACATGCTGGAGTCAATGTCCCAGGCCCTCAACACCTTCTTGCATGCAATACCCCAGTTCTATTGCTGAGCATAACATCATATGGTAGGGAATATCCCTTTGCCATTTCAGCAAACTGAAATATTTGTTCCAGCTCTGTCCCCTCCCAACTTCTTATGACTCTTCAGCCTATTACTGGGATGGGGCAACTAAGAAAAGGTGGGAAAAGAGAGAAGGCCTCAATGCTATAAAACAGTATTTGGCAACAGCCAAAACATTGCTGTGTTACCATCACTGGTTTTGCCACAAAATCCAAAGCACTGTGCCATGCAAGCTGCTATGAAAAAAGTTAACTCTGTCCCAGACAAACCCAGTTCAGCTACATCGGAGTTTAAGTGATTTTGAAGCTGTAAATAAAAATTAGTTATTGTTTTGTTGGTTTCATGTACATAATCCATTTGTAGTATTATATTATTCATAATCTTTGTTTGAAGTGATTCATTTAACCCTTCTTTGTCTACATTTGTCAGCCATTATATTTGTCAGGGCATCGTTGCTCAATTTCTGCATTGTCTTTTGGAAGTAGAATCAGTCCACTCCTTGTCTGCTCCGCCTCTCATGATCATGTGATAGTGTGGAATCTTGATGAATGTACACAGAAAGTGGAAGAAGGTATTGTTTATATAATATAAGTGTGTCATATATATAAACAAAGAAGTGATGCAAAGGCAGCCGTTCACCCCACATCACTCAGACCAGTGTCCACCAGTTTCCAGGCAGCAACCACCTTGGAAGGCCACCCCAACACCTCCTTTTCTCCCATGGCTCCTTCTATAACAAGATAGTTATTTCTGAGAAGCACGCCTCAGCCGCTCAGGTTCAGCAGCACGAACAGCCACATCAGTTCTGTGTTTCTCTCTTGCTCTTCTTCGGCAGCGCCGAGTTGAACCGTGCCGGCAGCACAGCCGCTCCTGTCACTGTCACAGCCAGCGGCGATGCTGAGCTGGGCCGGGAGCTGGCCGAGGTGCTGTGCGGGAACCAGCGCCTGCCGGCCACCTCGGGGCAGGCACAGAGAAGCACCGCAGAGGCAGCGACTTTCTGCCACTGCAGAATAAAATGGAAAGAAGAAAACTTAATCATAGCAGTGCTGCATAATTAAACATGCAACGCCACCATACTTCCTTTTCTGGAATGCTTGTGGAACTAGTGTTTTGTATCCTGCTTTGCCCCTCCTTCTGTCTCTGGAACATTGTTTTCATGTGTGTGTGAGAAAGACCAAGGCAAGTATGTGATTTGGGAGAAGAGTACATGACCCTGTATCCAGACCACCATGTTGGTTTGGAGCCTCAATCAATGGCATTAGATTCTAGGGAGCAGTGCTAACCTCTCTGCAAGCTTAAATTCACTGGAAAGTAGAAGAATAATAAAAAAATAAAAAAAAATTTAAAAAAAATTAAAAAAAAAAGGTGAAAGATCCCCAGAGTACAGCGGCAGTCTGTCCCCTGTTGGTGTCAATATTTAAAGTTGCATGACATTGTCTCACGCTCTTAAAAGTTTCCTGCTTCTTACCTATAGTTAGAGATTTGCTGATGACTTAATGTGAGGGAGTTCCCATGTACTCTGCTCCACTTAGAATTTGCAAATCTACATCATATGAAAACTAATGTTGTAAAGAAAAGTTTAAGAATAGCAGCGCTTTTTATAAAAAAAAAAAAAAAAGTCAATATTAAATTTTCATCCATGTAAGAGTAACATAGAGAATTCAGGGGTGCTTCAGGAACTGGGAATAAAATGGAACTATAAATTTGGAAGAAATTAAACTGGAAGATAGTAATGGCAATTAGCAGAGAGATAAAGAGTATGTGTAGTTTTGATACAAAGGCATTTAATATCCAGATTGCCTACTGCTTGATTTTTTCATTTTCTCTTCATCTACAGGTGCTTCAGCAGATGCTGTAGAGTCTTTGTCTCCACAGAGTGTCCTCTGCACATTCTCATATTATTTCTTATAAAAAGTGTCAAAATAGTTAAGGAATTCCTTGTGTGACCTTGACCTGTTAATTGTAAAAATACTCCACGGCATCTAATATGAAAGCCTGAAAGGACACCTGTAGTTGTGCTTGTATTCTAGATAATTTGTTCCCTGTGAAATCCTAAAATTTAATGACATATCATTAAAGGCAGCATTATAAAATAGGGATCAGCAGAACCCAATCTCCTTGAACCAGTGAGATGACCAGAATGAAATCATAAAAGCAGGATAGAAACACAACCTGTTCTCAGAGCTACTCTTATCTGACTTTGTAATAATATTTAGTGGTGTACTTTCTCTTTTAGCCTTTTCCCACAGAAAAATTAAAACCAGGGAAGAAAGATCCTCTTTACTTTTTGACTGAGTGGCTGGCATATTCTCCCAGAAGCAGTACTTTTCAAAGCTGTGTTTTGCTGGGCTTCAGTTAGAATTTCTTACCTCCAAAATGAACATGGCACTACTGGGTTCCATGGGCACCTCACTCTACTCCAAAAATCCTTTCAATGGAAGCAAGAAAGTGTGATTTGATGGGAATTATTAATATTATAAAGAGTGCCAGATCATGTCTACATGATCTACATGTCTACATGATTAGGCAACAGGGCAGATGGAGGAATTCTGGTGGTCCATAGTTCTAAGCTTTTCTTTCCAATACCCTGGTGTGTCTAAACAGTGTTTTTCTGTACATATTCCTGACAGCAACTGGGACAGATCTGTGGTTAGTAACCGCTATGCAAAGTTTCTAAGAATCTTACTGCGACAGATTTTTATATTTCATTGAGTCTCATTAATAATACAATTACTGCAGGGTTTCCACCTAGAGGAATTGTTATAGGAACTCTTTTGGGAATGGTGCTTCATGTAAGATTTAGTCCAGATGATCAACAAGTGGCAGTATGTACTGGAAATCAGATCTACATGTTAAGTGCAAAGGTGAGACAGCATTTTTTGTAGTCATGGTACTGGTATTTCTTTTACTTATTCACTTTCAAACAAAATCATGATACAGAATGCTAGTAAAATTAAGCAAAAACATTCATTTTGTGTCATAAAATAAGTAGGAACTAGTGCTTTATAGTGCATCATATATCAGATACAAGACTAAGTTTAAAGAGTTGAAATGAAACACTATCTCAGTAACTTGACGCAGAAAATATTCTTAGTTCATCTGAAAAATTATTCCTGTATCATTCAGTCTGAAGAAGCAAAAGTAGTGTGTTGTAGTGGCTTTGCCAGCAGGATGATATACAGGGCTTCAGTTTCAATAAGAAAAATCTTACTGAATTATACTTTGAAAACAAATCTGACAATGCGTAGCAAGAGTTATTAATTATTAAAACACTTAATTTTCAAACTCATGTTGAAATCTATTCTATTTTTTACTTGATTAATCACAGAATGAAGCTATACTAGCACGATTGGATGGACACCTGGCTCCTGTGACTGCTGCTGAGTTTTGCACATGGGAGAAAAGTAGGCTCATATCAGTGTCAGAAGACAGAACATTTAAGGCAAGGAAATTTTAGAGATGGACTTAAAAAGGAATAATTTAGAGAATATGTGAAGTAATCTTATTTATTCCCCTTTAAATGTACTCTGAAGATTAAGTTTAAAATATCTTTGATTTTATGGAGACAAGGACATTGTTCTTCAAATTGCTTGGGAAATTATAACAAAAATTATTTTTTTGTTTAAAGAACAGTATGTTTTTTTATGTTCAAAACTTTCCACATTAAATATTAACTTCAGTGATTATTATCATCTGGCAAATAGAAATAAAATATTTTTGTCAGCTTGGCTGTAACTGAAGTGTTTCAGGTATGCTGAGCTGAAGGAAAACATTTCCCTTTGAGTCTGCTGATACTGATTTGAATTTTCCCTTCTGGGACTATTGGACTGGGTTACTGTATGCAGTGCACTCCTTCCCTCTTTTCTTTTCTTTGTCGTGTATGCCTTTTCGTAAATTTAGCTAAAACCACTGAGATATCAACCTGAGAAAAGAGGATACTTTGTGCATCCATGTCATCTGAGTTTCCCCCTTTTTCACCAGGGATGCTTATCAGTATGTAATTTGTTGGACAAAACCCTTCATACATGGAAATGGGTGCTGAAAAAAAATTCTTTCCCTAGAACATCACTTTCAATCTGCAGTTTTCTGTTTTCACCACGTGATGGCTGTTAAAAGTTGTGTTTTCCATAGACATCTAAGTAGATATCTATTTTTTTTTAATCTAAAGGTGTGGGACTATGCTACCAACCAGTTAATATATCAGTCAGGAATAATAACAGGTAATTTTTCTATTTTTAAATGTATTTTTTCATAGCAAAAACCTATCTCTACATAATACTCTACGAGAATTATAGGAGTTTTGGGTTGATTTAGTGAAAATAATTCTTATAGACAAGGTAGCAGTAAACATATTGTCCTTTAAAGCCAACAGGAAATAGTTTTCCCTTTAAAGCCTATTTCCCAGTGAATAGTTTTAGTGTGCTTTCATAACCAGAGACCTACAAATGGAAAACCCTTAGCAGCACAAAGGGCTGAGGCACACAAAGCTCTGTGCAACCATGAGAACTGCAGTAAGGGCTTTTCCCCCCTGTCTTTATAAATAGGAAGGTTCAATTTTAAGTCATGTATTTTAATTAAATATATGATTTGTGTCTACACTAGAAATACTTTTATCCTTCTTTTTTGAGTAGCATTTCCTTTGCTAAGTCTGCTGACTGATGAAGAAAACAAACAGATTATCACTGGATGTGCAGAGGGACAGGTTAGTATTGTTCATTAAACTCAATCTCTATGTCAAGAGTCAACTATTATTGATGCTTCTGTCTATAATACAGGTTCCCCAACTGCCTAGGTTTTTTTAATGGTTAAAAAAGTTATTTTAGTAAGCATAATTCAGTGTTTTTAGTGTAAGCCATAAATGGTAAATAAAACCTCAATTACAAAACAGAAACTTTTTCCTGAAAACCAGGAAAACTTTTAAGAGGACAATCAGTGATTATGAAAGAAGAGCAAACTGAGAGGCTGTAAATATGTCTGTTTTAAAAGAAAAAAAAATGAAAAATAGGATTCTCCTATTTTGGCCAAAATAAGAAATGCATGACAATTAAATGGAAGAGGCTATGATTTCAGCATGTGGGAATTCTGAAAAAAAAGTGGTAAATGTGAATATCCATTTCATCTCTTCTATAATGGTAAGAATATATTTATATGATTAATTTCCAGATGTTTTCCTTCAGTGTTACTGTTCAGTAATTCTGAAGAAAAATAAAGCTTAAACTGTAGTGGTATCTAAACCAAAAAAGGTGTAAATGAAATTCATGCACATGACCCAGTGAGCAATTACGTGCATGTTACCTCTGATTTTTAATTGTGGGAAGTAGTCTATAAGAAGCTTTTTTAAAAGCACATAAACACGAGGGAACTAGATGTACAGTTCAAACTGATCATTCCTGCTTTTACTAATTTTGAATATATTATCTTTGATTATCTTTAATAATCTTAGAAATACATATAATTGGAGTTCTTGTCTGAGATGCTGTATAAAAAAGTTCACTAATTACACCCATGGTTTTAAATATTGGGTCTTTAGTTTGTATTTATGTAAGCTTTATATTTAGTGTCAAAAGGTTATTGCAATTGCTTTTTCTCTTTCTTGCAGCTTTGGATCTTCAGTTTAATCAGTGGTCATAACTACCGTTGTGTAGCACATATCGACTTAAAGAAAGAGCAAGAGAAATTCTGTCATAAAGTGTGGAAATCTGGCAAAGAAATAGGTAGCATAGTGCTCCTAGAATGCTCTTTATGGTATAGACTCGTTGTTACTGGCTACTGAGTGTGTGCTTTTTTTCCATCATAACTTATTGTAAATCATAGACTTATGAGTCAGACTGTGATGTAGAACTCTTACTGAAGCTGATATGTAGTTGGGTATTAGTTGGGTATCTAGAAAGAATTATGCATGTATGCATGTAATAAATTCTTGCCCAGTGCACTTGTTCACAAAACACTGCATCATGCGCACTCTAAAATATTTGGGGTTTTTATGGAATTCATTGTCCAAGGCCTCAATGAGAACAGAACCAGTGACTAAAAATTAATCCCTTGTCAAAATGGAGTATTATTTCTCAGTTACCTTTGAAGTTTCTAGGATTCTCTCTCTCTCTCTTTTTTTTTTTTTTTTAATCTATACCAGTGCCTTCATGATAGTATTACTGGTATAACACAGATAACACAGATTACATATAAGTCTTTATAGACGGCTCTGGTCACCCTAGGAGGGTGATTCCCTGATATCAGACTGGCTTGACAGCTTTCTTGTGCTTCAGGATGGCCATGAGCAGATGATAGCCTTGGTACAATGGGGGGGTTAGGTGCAGACCCCTGTCCCCTCAGCACTGCTGTGGTTTTCTTGGGGAAAGGGAAATCTTGTTTCCCTTGCTTGCTCTTTTCCTGAACCAATGACTGTGGTGGTATTACCTGCCTAGTGGTCCAATTTCCATAATCCTAGAGTCCCAACCTAAGGAGAAAGACTGCTACATTTCTTGTTATTATTTAAAATCTATGGATCTGGCTTTTATGTTTGAAAGAGAGTGATGTAATTGTGTCTAATGCTGAATTTGATGCTAGTAGTTCTTGGGTGTGAATTACACATGCAGAATAGAATAGAGATTCCTTGGGAACAGGGGACTGAGGTGGATTTTCATCTTGCTTTTGGATTATGTTGTAACTTTAGTGTCAAGGGAATTCTTGGGCTAACTAGAAAGATATCCAGTGTATTTAAGGATTGTTGGAATATGGCTTTCAATGTTACTTCTTGAGATGAAAACCCTAAAATCTGCAAACTCCCTTTCAATCCATAAGTAAGATCTTTGGATTTTGTCTCTAGGTATTAAAAAACAAAAACAAAAACAAAAACAAAAACAAAAACAAAAACAAAAACAAACAAACAAACAAAAAACCAACAAAAAACCCCAATATGTAATAACACGGAAAGCTGGCTCTTAGGAAATATCCATCTTTTGAAATAGAAGCTTCTTGAGTGTGGCCTTAGTTTTTTATGACTACTACAAATTCTCTCTTGAATCTTGTCTGGTCCCCATATTTCATGGTTTTTTTGATAGCTAGCATTGTTGATTTCCTTAGGTGAAGGGCAAAATAATTCCAAGCTTTGCAAAACAGACAACCTGAGACCAGAAGGATCAGTGGAAACATCATTGCCTATCCTCTTAATTGAGCATTGTGACTTTTTTGTATGTTTTCATAATGAAGAAAACACGTAAGTCCTTTAAAATATCACCTAGTGAGATTTGATTTGATATTTGATATTTTATTTGAAATTGACTTCAATTTATTTCTAGGAGTTCCTATTGGTTCTTGGATTATTTTCACTGCAAATTTTTGTTTTTTGAAAGATACAGTAGTAAAATCAAACATTGTTTTTAGTGGTCTGCAAGTTTTAGTGGCCTACTCTTAGGGAGATAATGTACACAAGCTGGTAGTTAAAACTGGGGACATTTGACATGGAGAAATCTCATCACAATGGATTTTATTATTGTAAAGTGGGAATGAGTTAAAGTTTCTGGATATAGCACTTTATGGCATTCATAATAACTTGATAGTGACACTTCTTTATAAATAATTCAGAGAATCTGTGAATCAAATTGATCTCTTACTGCCGTAATGAAAATAGTGCAAACCACAAATAAAACTATTCATATCACGTAAAAGTATCACAAACCAGAAATGGCTGTCTATTCCAGTCTGCTTCTTACCATATTTGACTGTATATATTTGGGGATTTTTTTTTTTTTTT
>VXBR01011092.1:621273-634879 GCA_013400215.1 Cisticola juncidis | reverse complement strand
TTTTTTTTTTTTTTTGAGAGTGACAATTGTTATTTTGTTACAATTATCTTATGCTTGATAATATGTTACTTCTGTGAGGGTGTTGACTGAAATTGTAACCAGTTGTTTTACTCTGTGGTGCTTGCAGAAGCTGGATTTCATTACCCAGCTGCAGTAGTGCTGCTACTAAGCACAGGCTGAGACAGACATTCCAGACCTGCCGGGGGCTTTTCCCCCTCAGTTTGTGCTGGCTTTTCTCTTGTACTTTAATTATGTAAAAACAGACATCGAAATTCACTGCATTTTGAGTGTTCATATAACAGCAGTAAAAGTAAACTATGAGTGGATTTGCCTCTTGGTTTGAATTTTCTCTTTATGTATACAGTGTTTTTACAGTGTCTCTCAACTCTTAAAAACCACAGTAATTTTTGAAGAAAAGTATTTCCTGTGCAGTTTTAGATGTTCCATGAAGCGCTTACATGAAATCAAGGATGTGTTCTGCTCTTAGTTTTCAAAACTTCACCAGATTTTCTTGAAACTTTGAGCTACAGATTTGGAAAATTAAGCTTTAAATTTAATACATTTTTTTCTCTGTGTACTTTATTACTTTTGGACTGGGACTGGGCAACAAGCATTAAAAAACCCTATTGCTGTTTGTTGTATGGTAATAAAATAAAATTCTTTATCCTACTATGAAATATTTTTCTCCTTGTTTTAATAGATATTCTTCCCAGAATACCAGCTATTTTTGGATAGGAACCTCGACTGGCTTGTTAATAATTAATTTGGCAAACTTTGAATTAGAAGCTTTTTTATCTTACAGAGGTATGTCTATAACATACATGATTACACCATAATGTGACTGCTTTTGTTATCTGACATAAATAGTGTAAGAATTACATTGTGAAACAGCAGAATACAATAGAAACCAAATGTTTCTTAATTTTTTTTTTTTCCTAATACTTTTTGTATATTTTCCTGGCCCTGGTGACTTTTCTCGAAAGACATGCTGGCACTCAGTCTGTGTAATGGCTAGCAAAGAATTTTTATTCAATTTTGCAGTTCATAAGTGTTCAATATAAGGAATGTTATAATTTTATATTCCATTACAATTTGAGGGTAAAGTAGAAGTATATACTCTGAAGACAGTGGATTAGGGTCATGTCAAATTAGTATGAGTGGTTTTTTTTGTGTGTCTTAGAGATAGATTTTTTTCTTCTGAAATGCAGATATTATTTTATAGCACTTTGTTCTTCTTGGTAAAGATTACAGTGACCTCAGCATTCAGATTGCCAGATCATGTGCATTAACAAGGAAAGCAGTTAATGGAAAGGTGAGTATGCAGTAAATGTTGCGTTAATAAATGTTAACAGTTCCAGCTATTTTCAATAAACATTAATTATACATTTTGCTAACAGATTAATGCCCATATTTGGTTTATTTAATATGAATTATGCAGTAATTTCTTTGAAGAGGGTTGATTCTTCATTATGGATTGTGCTAGTTTGGAGTTCTCACAGCTTATATACAGACTAAAGTGTTTAATACGGAAAAGGTGAATTACAGTGTTCAGGGTGTACCTTGAATGTTAAGAATGATTATTGGAGAAGCAGAGGAAATCTTTTAGGAAAAAAATATATATATATATATAAACATTGTTATACCTTTCTCAAAAAAAATGTTAGGATGTACTACTTCTGTATCTTTCTAAAGGATGTGTCAAAACTATTTGGGTTCTGAGAAAATTTCTATTGAAAGCCACTATAACGGATTTTAAGGAAATGAAAGGCATTCTTGTCTGTATACTCCAGTTTTGATATTGCAGTTTTCCTCCAGAAGTAAACTCAATCTAGGCTACATATTTAACATTGAAGTCTTTTGCTTTTGAGAAGGATTTTGTTTAAATTCAGTTCTTAGCAAGTTCTCATCATGTTGCTGAAGCAAATCTCTCTTCCATGTGTACTTCTTTTCTCACAACTCTTACTGCAGAATTGTCTCTAGTGAAGGTGGTGTTGGAATTTCTGTCAGTGTTATGTATGTTTTTTAAAACACCTTTAAACAACATAGGCATATTTTTGAAGGATAGCTTTTAACACTCTACCACTTAATGCTATTAATCACTAAATCCATGGATATTTTGACTACTTTTTTATAAAATTCAGAAGTTGATTCATTTTTTTTTTTATTATAAATGCATTATGTTTTGAACTTAAATTGTTAAGTAAATGGGGTGCTAATTTATGGTAATTGCTGCAGGTTTTATGCTTGATCACCTCAATGTTTGAAGATATGATTGCTCTAGTGGAAGTTAACCTTGCTGCATTGGTGACAACTCAGCATAGATATTTTCTCCCACGTGGAAATGAGAAAAGTCTCTCAGTTTTTGCCAGGTACAGAATAATTAATATTTTCTCTCCATGTTGGATGATGGATTTATTTATCTGGCACTAAAGTGAGTCATATAGTTTTCTTCAGTGCTACTTGTTGACATGGTTTGATTTTACTTCTTTTCCTATCACACTTCAGTTGTATAGAGAGGGAGAAATCACAGAATCACAGAATGGTTGAGTTTAGAAGGCACCTCTTCAGATCATCTTGTCCAACCATCCTGCTCGAGCAGAGCCACTTGGAGTCAGTTGCCCACCACAATGTCCAAACAACTTTAGAATATGTCCATGGAGGGAGACACCACAACCTCTCTGGGCAGCTTGTGCCAGTGCTCAGTCACCTTCAGTAAATGTTTCCTGGTATTCAGAGAGAACCTCCCGGGTTTCATTTTTTGCGCATTGTCTCTTGTCCTGGTGCTGGGTTTAGGGCACAAAGCCTGGCTCTAGAGTCTGCCTTACAGCCTGTACTGATGCATGAGCTTCTTCCTCCTCTGATGCAGGACTTTGCCTTTCACCTTGTTGAGTTTCACAAGGTAGCTTTTAGCCCATTTATGAGGACAATAAATGTTTCCCTGGATATGAGCACAGCCTTCTGCTCTTTAAGACTCCTCTCAGCTTTGAGTCCTCAGCAAACATGGTGAAGGTGCACTCTGCTCCCTTATCCAAATTATTAATGCAGATGTTGAATGGCATTATACCGATGGAATCATATGGAATGGAATTATAACCTCTGGGTTACTCCACTAGTTCCTGCGTTCCAACTAGACTTCGACCCCCTGATCATCACAGTCTGAGCCTGGTTGTTCATCTGATTTTCAATGCACCTCACTGTGTGCTCATCCAGACCACAGTTCATCAGCTTCTCTGTGAGGTTCTTATAGGAGACAGAGTGGAAACTCTTACTGAAGTTAAAGTAGACAATATCCACTGCTCTCCCCTCATCTGCCAAGCCACTCATTTTATCACAGAAGTTTACCAAACTGGTCAAGCATGACTTCCCCTTGGTGAATCCTCTGCTCGTTATTACTTTCTTGGTTTTTATTTCTCTAGAAATTATTTATGAGAAAATGCTGACATTTCGAAGATGATGAAACCCCTGCAGTAGACTGAAGTACAAATTTCAGTGCTTATAATGAAATCATAAATTGATATTTACAAAGCTGGGATCTAACACGTAAAAGCAATGGTCTGTGAATTGAGTCAGGGCCAAGGCTTGTCTGTGCTGCTGGATATCGAGCTGATTACTGATCCACTATGCCTAACTTGTTTTCATTAAAATCTCATTGCTATTGCACTTGTACACACACATGCAGACAAAAAACTGAAAATGAGATCTGGCATCTTTTTATGATCTGACATTTTTGTTCATTGCATTGAGTAATTTTTTGCTTAATTTTTTAACTTAGGTCTACTTTATTGGCAAATTCTCCATTGTGTAAAGGTTTAAAGAAGAATGTGAAAGAACCTTCTAGTAAAACTCTTGGTAAGTGTAAACCAATCCTGAAATTAATTAATAAAATTATACTTTTAATAACAGTAACTGGCTTCCAGCTGGCTTGTGCCTAATACAATCAGTATGTTAATTTTTGTTTTAAAGATATATTGCATTATATTTTTACTTCAGTAGGAACAATTTTACATTTCTATTAATATTTCCTATCAAATGTGTAATTGTAGTTAAAATTTTTGATTATAAGTATTTTTCTTTTTTTCAAAAACCATTGTCTGAGAACTTTCCATGGATTTTAAAAGTGTTAGAGTATAGGAGGCTTACATTTTCATAAGTCATTCTTTTTCCATAACATGCAGTAAATTTTTCTATATAATTTGCCATTTCTCTCTTAAATTTGGTTCTGAAATATACCAAACAGATGTTTAGATATATTTTATTGTTCTGAATAATCTTCTGCCAATGCTGGATGTTTAGAAAGTTAGATTTTGTCTCAATGTTCTACTGCTTCAAAAAATAGAAGATCTGATATCCAGTTACCACTGAAGCACTTGTAGCTTTTTTTGGTTAGCAACAATAAAGTTAAAAAAATATTTTATGTTTTCATCCTCACCATTTGCACTTATTGTGCCCATTAGAAAGTCAAAGGTAATATCTGTAGGGGTTAATAGTATTTTCAGAACACATCTACAGTTTTAGCAAGAATTCCAGGCTGCCTTGGATACTCAGCACTGACAGCTGTGCTGTCTTTGTTGAGATATCCTGATCAGATAGATAAGAGCTGTAATGAAATCCTTTGTGCTCTCAAGGCTGTGGTACTGGGAGCTTCTCAGGAAGGAGCTTCTCATCCATTTTGTGCCTCATTACTGCATAAAGAGAAAGGATAGTTAGTGGGTTTGAAGGGACTTCCACCTTCAGCATAATGTGTCCCACTGCATCAGAGTTTTTTCTCTGGGAATATCAACAAAATGTTCCCCTTTACAACGTTTATTTGTTCAGTTTGTTTCTGCTGATACAAAATACTCAGTTTGGAGCTGAAGGGTGCCCTCTGGGCTTCCTGGTAAGCACTGGGCATGCAGACCTTACCCATGAGCTGAGCCATATAGGAACACAAATACTTATAGGTACCCACCAGTCAGCTTGTTAATCATCTTTAGACCTGTTCCTTAGTCCAAATATAGGGTGCGAATACCTTATAGCTAGTGCATGCAAAATCTAAGCAGAGGCATTTAGAAAACCCATTTCAATGGGTGAATGGTAAAAAAAGTGATTCAGAACAATATTCTTGCTACTTTGAAGTTTAAAGAAGTTCCTACTCATTCATGTTATTGGGGGAGTGATGTTATACAGTGTAACTGTTCATACATCTTTTCTCAGTAATCATTATTTTAGGGTGATTAGTCATAAATGTGTTGTGTAACATAAGGAAAAATCAAGTATTTCTATTTCTATTTCTATTTNTATCTATATCTATATCATCTATCTCTATCTCTATCTCTATCTCTATCTCTATCTCTATCTCTATCTCTATCTCTATCTCTATCTATATCTATCTATATCTATATCTATATCTATATCTATATCTATATCTATATCTATATCTATATCTACAGCAAAGCTGTATACTTTAACTGTAAAAATATAATGTTAAAAGACCATTTTTATGTAAATTAAATTATTTTCCTACAGGAGAGAAGAACACAGTGAAAGATAAACCACTGGTTTTCCATAATAAAATTAAGTCATCAGGATATACAGCAGCACCACGGTGAGTGGAAATATTACTGTTTCTTTATCTTATTGGTGTGTGATGAAATCTCGTGACTGTGAAATTAATCACCTGTGAAAAACAATTATGATGTTATCAAAGAAAAGATTTTTAAAAACATATTCTAAACCAAAATGTTCACAGCTTCTGGTAATTGGCCAGCTTCCTTTTGAAATCCATATTTGGCCTCCTGATTCTTTTGTCTGACTAGACTCTTGCTTTTCAGCTTACAGAAAGAGTTGCCTGAGAACTTTATATGTATCAGTTTTGACCTTCAGACTGTGCTATTCAACAAATAACTCATGGAAATCAAGGTCTAAACTCAGGCATTAGAATATTAGACATTTATATTGTCATCAAAATGTAAATTCTCTTACCTGTTGACATTACCCAAAGACATAAATAGTAAGAAGGAAATAGGATTGCTTTCGTTTGAAAAAAGCTGTTTCTCCCATGCAAGGTTTAATGTTTCAAATAAGTGTCTGTTTTCTCTCTTATAGAATGACCATGTTTTCTCCAAATACTAATCTGAAAAGAAAAGAGGTATCAAAGTGGAAAATCAGTTGCAAATGGTAGGTAATCTAATGAATCTGTTAGAGGAGGAACAAATTAAAACAAATTAAACAAATTAAAAATGCTTCTGTCACTGGAACTTTTTAGTAAGGGTTGCCACTAGAGCTAAAAGGCTTGGTAAATTTGAAAAAAAAATTATCACTGCAGCAAGTGATTTGATTTGAGTGAATTAGATTTGAGTGCTTTATATAAAAGAAAATATGCATATCTATTTTACAATCTTAGATTTGTATTGGTAGGAAGAACAGGTGCAAAATATAGTTGGAAGCGAAGTCCCAACATGTTCTTAAGCTGCAGTTCTAGTCCGAAAAATAACTGAATGTGGCACAGGGAGAAGTGATTTCAGATAGTATTCCACATTCACTCCTAAAATCCTGTTACCTTAAGTTAATGCAAACTTACTCCAGTGGATTTAAACAGAGTATGTGATATAGTACAAATTGACCAGTGGAATCTTTATCACTGGTCACAAAGAGCAAATGGTTTTCCAAAGCTGGCATTTTCATGTTGTATGGAATGTTAAATGGGGATATTGCAAAAATTTTATCTCTTTAGTATTATATTGAGTCTTTGCTTCATGTAATACAAACATGACAGTAAAGAATGATTGATGCCATAATTTTCTCATTTAAAAAGAGGTGTTAAATTGTTAAGAAACCACTTAGTATCTCAAGACGAAGTTTTTGTAAACCTCGTACTCATAGGAAGCCTTTACATGAGTACTGCAGATAATTTCAACTTTGGTTTAGCACTGTTTTATATAGGTTAAGCTACATAGTAATTTAAGTTTTGTGGGTTTTTTTTAGTTAAATTTGCTGCTTTTTTTAGTTTTTTTAGTTAATATTGCATTTTGTAACAAGGTCTTTGTAAACAAGCTAGAGTTTACATTCTTTAAATACTTTTGTTATCTATGTGACTTAGGAAATTATTTTTTTGCCAGACTATGTTTATTCTTGATCTTGTGAATTCACAACTCTTAGTGATAGGATTAGTTTAAACATGACAATTTAAAATTAATTTGGCTCTTACATTGGATTTGACATATTTTTTTCAGCAAATATTTATGTAAAGATGTTTAGAATAGTTCCAAAAGCACATTTATTTCATAACTGAAATGAAGACGGTTTCTTTCTTTTTCCCTTTTTTGAAGTAAAAATAAAGAATATCCATTGGAAAGTTATCCTCCAATTAAATATGAGAAAGAGATATCTGTTACTTGTAAACCAACACCAATTTTTTGTGTTCAATATTCTGGTAAGTACAGGCTTTATAAAAAGTTGTGTCAGTGGGCAGAAAGAAATTGAAATTTGTGGGGCATAGTTTCTCAAGTCGGGATTTACTGGGGATTTACTGGGGATAAATTCACAGAAAACTCTCTGGCAATACTGCATACTGTTTGATCATAATTTTTTATCTTGCAAAACCATGTAAGCTGTTACTACATATACAGCAGGATTCTATTCTTGATTTTATGTCTTGTTTCCTTTTGAATTTATTCTTTGACTTTTCCAGTATTACTTGAAAATTAAGAGTTCTTTCACGAAAGAATTTATTTTTAAACAGATTTACTTGGTTTCATTAGGGTGTATTAAATACTGAAGTTCTGTTTCAAAACACTCATATTTCTGATATAAATATTGCTCAATTATTTTAAATTGAAATATTAAAAAAGATCTTCTTCTGTGTGATACAAAGAAAGACATTTTACTTAACTGCTTTGGATAAATGACTCTTGCAATAGATTTAGTCAGTTGCAATATAAATACAATTAAGCAGAAAGCACTTCCTAGATTAACAATCAAGCATTCTACTATGTATATAATTATGTCAATGTACACTCTGAAAGGCAAAATATTTTAAAAATATTTAAAAACTTAAATCTTTGTGCATTTTGATTATTTTGAGGACAAGAGCAACTTTCATCCTCAGGAAATAAAAGCAATTAGATGCAATCAGTAACTTTGCTCAAATTTATTTCCACCATCTCTGTTCCCTAGAGAGTTTTGCTAGTACATTTTATATATAAATCTTCTTTTTTGTATGAGGAAGAAACATCTTTCTATTTTTGTCTTTGTCTCTCACACACTTATGCATGCACACACAGGCTTACATAACCGTAGTTTAGCAAAAATTTCAGATGTTTTTTCTTGAAAAAAAAATTTGTTATTTAGAGAATATGTCAGGACAAGAAATGAATTTGCCTACAAAATCCTACCAAATTCTGCAACACTAATCTGTGATATTCATACAAAATCAGTGTCAAACATATGAAATGAATATCTGGTTTTGGTTTTGTTGTAATGACATACATGAACTTTGTGATTAAAAGAAACAACATATTAGCTCCTTTTTACTTTCAGATGTAAACCATTAGATGCTCTTCTTTATAGGGGACGGAGAGCTGCTGGCTTGTGGGCAGGCTGACAAAACTGTACTGATATTCAATTCCAACCTCACTGATGTGCATAATGTTTTTTCAGGTAAATTTATGAATTACCTTATAAAAGATATAGTATATGGTTGAGTTTGATCTAAAATGGCATTGATTCCCCTTACATCACCCTCATAACAAGAGAGAGGGGGTACTGATGATTCAAGATGTAAAATTTATTTCTCTGCTTGCTTAATTTTGTCCTAGAATTAAACTGACTACCAGGTGTTCCCATTTCTCAATTTTTTGTGAAATAAGAAGAAATCTATGATGATATATATTGAAATCTTCATAATGGTGTATATTAAAATAATTAAAGAGAAAAATAAAGTAATTATATTGCAATAATAACGCATGTGTATATTTTAGTAGCATATTGTGATCATTTATCAGCCAAAAATTGACTGTGATGACTTGGCAAAAGATGTGTTCGCTTTGCAGCTCCGGACTTCTGGAGAATAACCATTTAAACAGAGAGATTATTCCTATGAAGAAATCCATAGCTACAAACGTGTATGCATGTGTAAACATGTATGCTTTTAAACGAGTCTTAAACACCAGATTATGTCTAAATTTCTACAGGAACAATCTGTTAAATTTTTAATAAACATAAATGATATGACTTTAAATCAGTCCTGCTGAATGAATTTTCTGTAAAGGCTCATAATGGAAAATGAATGTCGTTTACTAGCTGACCCTAACAAGATTTAAAACCAGACTACTTAAAGATATTTTAGAGAATTATTTCTAAGTAAATAATTCTGACAACTGATTTGTGAAAACAGTATTTCTTTTTGAGTAATTTTCATTATATTTAGTGGAAAAAGTTGTGACATAAAGGAGGCAACATTACTAACATTATCATTCTTGTGTGAGGAAATTGATGAAAATATACCTTGTGGACAGAGTAATGTTTTTTTTTTTTTCCTACAACAGCAAGTTCTTAAGTTTTTCATTGATTCATTTCATCGATGCCTTTAATAATTTGTGTCTTTTTTTTAAAATTATGCACAAGTCTGAAAAGCAATGTAAACCATATTCCACTGTGCATGTAATTCTTTTCAAAAGCAAAATAAATGTTACCAGGTAAAGTAATGTATGGGATTAGGAACCACAAACCATTAGTTGCCTGCTTGTTTCAATCACATTATTTTTCTGTGCTATTCAGATTATCATGAAGTCACCTTTTTACTTTCTACTTTTGATGCTCTTGTTTTAGAAGTGTCATAATATATGCATTTTCATGAAAAACCATGATGCGTTATTCTTACTTAGGGCTGCAGTCAACAGCAATGTAATTCTTTTTTACAAGAAATAGATATTATATCTATTCCACTAAAAAATTTCAGTTTCACGGCAGCATTAACATCTGAATATTGCTGTTTATCAAGAGTGATGGCTTTGTAAGGCAGTGTCAGAGCAATGGTACAAGAACAGTTATGCTGTTGCCGCCATGCCTTTTCTAGAGCTTTTCGCTCCTGCCCTCGGCTAGCTCAGGCACCGGGACAGCAGGTTCTCGTGTCAGACCGCACCGGGCGGCTGACACCGTGGGCTCTTTTCCCCAAAGGGGACTCGAGAGATGTCAAAGCAGCAAGGCGGAGGGAGAAGAAAGAGGGTTCGAATCCGGGTGCAGCAGCAACAGGTTTATTCCCCTGGTCCTGAGCCCCCGATCCGACCCAGACACGCGGTTTGCAGGGGGTTTTATGGGGTTACAGAAGAGGAGGGAGCAGGGGTGGAGTTGGCAACTTCTAACCAGTGGGATACAGTCTCGGGGAAAGTGAGGGTGAGTGATGGCACTTTGGACTAATTATCAGGAATGGGGAGGGGGGACTAAAAGGTGGGAAAGGGTTTACACGAGGCGCGAACCATTAGAAAAAGGCGGGAAGGATACACGCGGGGGAAGAGGGAACAAAGGGATACAGTTAGGTAGGGGGCGGGGTCCATAGAACTGAACGTAGTACAAAGGAATTAAACTTTACATTTAACAGAACTTATTATGAAGCAACATATTCAAAAAACATGCAATGCTACATTATGCTGTTAGCCTAATTTATTCAGTCTTGTTCCCTAAAGGGTTCACTTAACATTTTAAGTAGTTCTGCATTCTTCTTCAGTGGTGACTCTTCAGGTGTCTGTGTCCTGGAGTGAAGTGCAGGTAAGGTTGAGCAGCTGTAAAGAGTTACAGCCAGCAGGGCCTTTCTGAGGAAGTTTTTTTACAACACCAGCTGCTATTCTTCTCAATGTGCTGCAGGACTGGGGAACCCTGAGTAATGCCTGTTTTGAATTTTACTGGGCTCTTTCAAGCCAGCTGGCATCTCCTTCACTGTGCTTTGGGACTGAGGGGCCTGGAGAGAAGAGATTCTTAAGCTTTTTGCGTGGCTCTTCCAATTTTCCAAATGTCAGATTTTCCTAAAGTTTCTCAGGTTCCTTACTACTTTGGAAAACTGTTTTGTTTATTCTGTTGTGATTTTTTTTTTGTCTGTTTGTTTTATTGGTTTTGTGTTTTGGGTTTTTTTTTCTTTAATGCAGATTATTCAAGGCTTCCAAATATTTTTAGAAAATCAAAGCCTTTAAATAAAGCTTTGTGTTGTGAACAAAATAAGAATAATACTTACATATGTATTTGTGCAGTAGCTGTGCAGTTTTCTGGTGAAAATTCTACAGCTGTTTGGTAATAGGGAATTAAAATATCTCATTTATAAGATTTTTTGTAGATATATGTCTACAAAATGAAATATGTCAATTACTGCAATATATTTAATAGCCTTCCCATAATTTTAAGCAAACTATTTTTTTAATAAAACTTCTGTTGACTAAAGATAAAATGTGCACAAGAGGGCAGCATAAGAACTTTAAATGTTTTAAGGCTAGAAATACATCTGACTTCATCTGACAAATTGCAATAACTTGCATCAAAGTCTGTAAAATTTGATTGGCATATTCTTTTTGATCTTTTTTATGAGCTTCAACATAATGTTGGATCAAACTAATAATTTAAGCTTTGAATATTGTTTCTGGCTTTTAAAGTGCTTTCTTTGTAAGTTTACAATCTTGTTTTTAACAAGCCATTGAAGTGGCATGCTCATTTTATTTCAACAAAGACAGCTAGCTCAGTAATAAAAGGTTAATAAATAAAACAAAGTATTTCAATTATTTTTGATGTCTTAAGGGGTTTCCAGACCGTGTTTAATATAAAATTTCATTATAATACTGAGATTTTTTTTTTCAATACTGAATCTTTTATTAAATTTAATTTCAAGAATATTTCTTGAAAGTGCTCTTCCAGCAACTTTGAAATATTAGATTTGGAATTATCTTTGTCTGTTAATGAGAGATATTTTCCTGTGGTTGTTGGTGGAAGAAAATTTTAATAGCTGGTTTACTGTTACCAGTTTTAGTTCAACCATTTGAAACTTGTACTTAGAATATATTTCAATGTTGTGCACATTAAATTCAAACAATTATACTGAAACAATACAAGTATGTCCAGAGACTTATTTATTAATGCAAGAAATGAGCTTTATTATATTTCCATTATTGTTTTTATTAGGTCATGATGGTGCGGTTAACTCTGTTGGCTGGAGTCATGACAGGAAGTGGTTGGTTTCTGCATCAGAAGACAGAACTTTAAGGGTCTGGTCAGTCTGCAATAAGGAACCTGCCCTAATTCTGGTAATTGGAAACTTCCATTGGTTTGGACACAGAGAACACTATATTGCACTTTCATCTACTTCTGTTTTAAAAGCTTTGTAAAAAGAACCAATTTCTAGAGCTACTGAGTGGTGACTCCCACTGATACAATGATCTGGATGATCTCCATTGACTCCAAATTAGGTTTTTTTCATGATAATTTAGGAGAAGAAAAAATCAGCCTTGTTAAAAATACCCAGTGTCCATGTCTGGAAAGTTTGGTTTTATTGTCTGATCTGTATGTTGTATTTTCACTGGCTCAGCTCTACTTGACTTTAGTCTATCCCCCCCAGTTCAAAAAGAAATTCAGAGTATGAAGCTAGATTATATTAGATTCAATTGACTACATATATACTGCCAGCTAATTTAAGCAGAATGAAATCTTTTTTTTTGAGAGTAATAGATATAAAAAATAAGAAGGGCCACTACATATTACTTTAACCTCCTGGCCTGTGATCAGGATGACAGGGGAGCTCGGCCTTAACACCTGGAATCTCAGAGAAAAAAATATTTATGTTTGAATCCATTCTTAACAAACGCCTTTATGTTTCAGGGTAAAGAGAAGTTCCGTAAGACTGTACGCTTTGCACAGTTTTATTTTATAGATACATTTATATTGCTGTGTTGTGGAGCTGAATTTAATCTCTTAAGTTTCCATCTAGACACAACCAAAGATGACCTAAAACGGTGAGTTCATTTCTCATTAACAGACCAGTGAAAGTACTCATATAGTTTGATCTGGGATTTTGTGCATGGTGAGGTGAGCTGAGGGGGGCAAAAATATTACAGAAGATAAAAAGCTGGACAAATGGTAAAAGCTACTTTCAAAATAACTTTGTTTTTAATGGAAGAACAAAAAGAATTAGGGCTACAACACTGAAGTCGTAGTTGATATTGTGAATGGTATGTTCTGTCTGTAGCTGGTCTATTTTCTTTCTCTATTTTCTTGGTAGTTTTGCTGCTGCATAGAAAAACATACTAAGCACAAGCTTAAATATGTTTAGGAATAGGATTACTTTCCTGGACTGAGGCATGAACCTGGTATGTGGAACTTCACTGAAAGGTTAAATGGTCAGACAGAATTATGTAATAGTTTTCTTCCATAATCTGCTTACCTAGTTTGTTTTAATTGTTAGTCCTTAGTTTCTGGAGGTATTAATAAACCAATAAAAAGGTAATGCAAATTGCTACATAAACTTCAATTTCTAAGACACAAGAATGAGTGTACAGTGTCCATCTCAGTGTGTCCACAATACCTGCTTGAATTTTAAATAAGTTGCACTTTTCATTGAACGTGTATAGGACGTGTAGTAAATGCATTATGTAAA